>CM035422.1:126079249-126311749 GCA_020310875.1 Ceratopteris richardii | reverse complement strand
AGAAGCTCTTTAAAGAGGAAGACTTTCTAGAGGATTTGACTACATCTATTCGTTGATCATTGAAACAATGGGTAGCTTCTCTTAAAAGGGGACTTGTGGAAACTGAATCACTATATGAATTTGACGAACAGTTTTATCTTTTGAATGAAGTAGATCAAAATGCATCAGTTCAGGAAAAAATTGAGCATTTTATTTAGAGTGTTGATCCCAAATTGGCCTTAGAGCTAGAGATTTTTCTGGAAAACCAGATTGATCCAGTTTTTTGACTATCGAATTTAATATGGTGCTAGAAAATATTGTGATGCTTGTGAAACATAAATGATTGAACTCTCTAATTTCTCAAAATAGAGATGAGGAAGTCAAGAGACCCCATGAAGTTCTGAATAACTTAAATTCATTTCCACAATTAGAAATTGAATCTCTTCCTTAGGTACGACTAGTAGTTGCTGGACCTGCATGCATGAAGTTTTTCAAGGTATTAAAGATCTATGGTTAGAATTTACCACACCCGAACAATCCAGTGCATCAAAGGACAGACAAAACTAAAATATATTTTTCAAAAGCTGCATTTGTTGTGTTATTTTAAAGTATGCTAGCAAGTTTAGTGAATCGTTTCGAGAAGGTACCGCTAAAATTCTTTTGTAATGGATTGATTATAAGATTTTCTCCTTTGGCATAGGAAAGTGGGGGCCTACTAGCTTTTTAAAGGGAGGGATGAGAAAATATTCAGAATCCTCCACTAGCCAAGTGTTTTTATGATACATCTAGCTTCTTGTACAAGATTTCTCAACAACGACTAATGAGCATGAAAATGCATGGGACAGTGTTTGAATACTATTATGAAGACAAATTTACTTTCATAGTCCTTGATTACGGTTAGTAATACAATTCGATCGCAAACTAATTCGGACTCCACTTTTAATGCATTCACCACATATGCATATGAAGCCAATGACCAAGAAAAGTAGCAAAGAGAAGAGAAAAATCATGGTCTAAGTAAAAGAGTGACAAGGTACACTGAGAATGAAGTGAGAATCGAAGGGACAACTGAATAAGAAAGTTGCAGAGGGGAAATGAAAGAACCTAAGAAAGCTCCTACTTAAAAACAAGTTTCGATAAAAGCCTTCCTCTCGTAGCGAACGCTAAGCTATTGGAGCTTTGGACTGTAAATCCAAGGCAAAGTTAAGGCGGAGGGAGGCCAAGATAATATTGTAATTTTGGGGAAAAAAAAAGAGAAAAGGAATTATGGAACCTTTAATGAGTAGAAAGGAGCTCTTTTAAAAAGGAGCTCTTTTAGTGCTTGGAGCAGTTTAAGAGGAAAGGCAAAAGAAAAAAAGGAGGCCATGGATGTGGCTTCCTCCTCACTCGTGAAAAGTAATCGGGCCCCTCCCCCAGGGGAGACCGATAACCTGACTGCTCTGCTGGAGGGGGGGTCGTGTGTCGCCCCTGGAGCACCCGACTGCACTGAACCCCCCACGGTTTCTCTCAGTAGACCTGCGGTTCTGTCTGCTCAGGAGGAGCTCAAGAAAGTTTGCCTCGTCGGTCAAATGTTTGGCCCTAGGCCCCCGCTCGAAACTGTGCGACAATGGCTTCGAAAAGAGTGGTTTCCCCGTGGTCTAACCGTTAGCAAATGCCAGTTCTTACCGGCGAGCCACTTGCTGCTAGTCTTTGAAAATGAAGATATGGCGTTCCGAGCCCTAAGCGTTGGCACCTGGCAGCTTGGTAGGGCGACCCTGTGCCTATTCAGATGGTCCCTGGACTTTACTCCCGACAAATCGAAATTGCTTCGGTACCCTCTCTGGGTTGAGCTCCCTAACCTTCCTTACTTCCTGTACAACTTTGTGTGGGACATTGTCTCTCCAATCGGCAAGCGGCTTGCTTCACGCGAAGACATTGATGGTCTCATCTATGAAGGTGCAAGACACTCGTTCAATGCTAGGTGGCACCCCCAAATCTGTGTCGAGGCCGACCTCAGCATGCCGCTTCCATCGATGATTAAAGTGGACCTGGGCGAAGGGGAGGTATGGGAGCAAGATATCAGCTACAAAAACCTTCCCAACGCGTGCTTTCGTTGTGGCCAACAAGGCCACAGGATTAAAGACTGCCCTTTGAGACAAAAAAGCAAGCGTGTTCAAGATGCCTCCAAAAATGCTCAAGACAACAAAGGCGCTTCGACCCACTCGACAAGGGAAGGGGAAGGCAAGGACCTCCCTAATCCACAAGCTGATGATGACGGGTTCATCGAAGTCAGAAGAAGAAGGAAAAGAAGCCCTAGGGCAAATCGCGAGCGAAACAACTTGTCAGCTACCCCCTCTAGCAATCTGTATTGCAATTTGGAAAAGGAGATCAATGAGTTCGACTACCCAGGTGGGAACCCACATGGGGTTGACACCAACGACAAAGCCGTAGAGATTATTGACAATAAAGAAACCTCCCAGGAGGGCTACGCTACAAGCAAAGAAGACGGCTTCACCACTAGTAACGAAGACAACATGGATAGTGAAAGTTCCATCATCGGATCGACTATTCCGGAAACGGTGCTGAATACGGTGCCCGAGTCTCCTCAGCAAGAGGCATCCCGCAAAGGAAAACAACCTATGGAGTTACCCTGGAAAAGCCCCCAGAAGAACCTATTGCTAATTCGGGATCCGATTCCAGCGAAAAAGAAAGATGAATCCAAGAAAAGAAAGGACAAAGCTCCCTCCCGCAAAGAGGGATCACTACGAAAATGATCATCATCTCGTTAAATGCTAGGGGGCTAACCGACCCCTCAAGAGCGACCATCATTGGTCAATGGCTCCGCGACCTTAGCATAAACCCAGATTTTATTTGTATTCAAGAGATTAAAATCGACGGAGAAGACCTCCAAAAACGGCTTAGACAGGTCTCCTCGACCCATGTTTGGATCTCAACGACGCACCAGTGGGGATCTGGTGGAACGTCTATCGGCGTTAATCAACTCTGGTTTGAAAAGCTTAAGAACTCCATTGAAGATGAAAGCCACCGTTGGATCGCTGTTTCTTTTGGTGCTCCACTGCGTTACTATGGTTTCTTTGTACGCCCCTAACGGGGATTTGGAGAGACTGAACACATGGGCCTCCTTAGACTCGCTTCCCCACAACGTGCTTATCTGTGGAGACTTCAACATGGTGGAGGACCCTATGGACAGATGGATGGGCAAGGGCAGGGTCATCGACAGTCGGGAGAAAGAAACGTGGGACAGGACCAAACTTCACCTGGATTTGGTTGAATTCAAAGACTCGAATGGCTTTTCTTGGTCAAATCTCCAAGCAGGCGAGGACCTGAGGAAAGCTAGACTCGACAGATGCTACATCTCTCAGAGTTTTACTCATCAATGGGGCCACCCAGCCATCACGCAACGCACTGACCTCACTATCTCTGATCACTACCCGATCGTTATCACTTTTCAACCTTCCAACAAGATCCGCAAGGCTCCGTGGTTCCACGCCAATGCAACCACCTTCTCTCTCCCCTCCGTCCATCAAGAAATTGCCGATGTGTGGAAGGTGGCGTTCGCCTCCGGCTTGTCCCCAGCCAAGTGCTGGAGAAGTGTAGTCGACAAGTCTCGAAAGATCATGATCAGAACTAAGAAAATGCTCGAGACCGTGCGGCGGGCTCGTAGGGAAGCTCTTTACCACAGACTCTGGAGGCTCGAGGAGGAAGTGAACAAAGGAAAACATCAAGCCCAGAAAGGTCTCCGAAAAATCAGAGCGGTGTTGAGATACGAGGAAGAAATACAAAGGAAAAATTTGCAAATTTTCTTCAAGGAATGGTGGGCTGGCAAAGCCGACAAACCCACCAAAGAGATGTGTCGTATCCTTAAAAGGAAACATAACAGAGAATCGATCCCCCCATTGCTAGACCTACATGGCAATGTATGCAATTCGGAAGAAGATAACTTTGGCATCATCGAAGGGCACTTCACGAGACTCTTGGGAACCTCGAACCCCCTCTCCCACCATAGAAGGGACTGTATGGCAGCCATTTCTAGGGTTTCCCCCCGTAGGATACCACCCAACCTCCTCTCTCTGCTTCATGCCCCTATCTCCGAATCAGAAATTATTGAGGTCATTGATGCCCTCCCTCTCGGCAAAAGCCCGGGACCTGACGGACTCACTAACGAGTTCTTTAAATCCTTCAAGCTGGTGGTTGCCACCCCCCTTTGGATGGTTTGGCAAGAAGCGTTAAAGTTTGGTGCTCTTCCTTCTTGCCTCAATAATGGAATTATCAAGTTAATACACAAGAAAGGGGAAAAGAACAGAATCGAGAACTGGCGGCCTATTACGATGCTCCAAACAGGATACAAGATCATCGCCAAAGTCATTGCCAACAGAATCTCGTGCCACCTGAGAACGTGGCTAAGTGAGGACCAAAAAGGTTTCATCAAAGGCAGGTCTATCTTGGAAACCATTATGGACATTTGGGAAGGTATTCAATTTGCAAATGAGTCTAATCAAGATGTGGTCTTCCTCAAGATCTACTTTGACAAAGCCTACGACAGGCTAGAATGGGACTATATTCTGCAGTCGCTCCAAGATCTCGGATGTAGCCAGAAATTCACCAAGATGATCGTGACCCTTCTCGAAAACGCAACGACCCAAATTAACGTCAACGGCAAACTTTCGAAGGCGATCAAACTTAGAAGATCTATTAGACAAGGGTGCCCACTGGCCCCCCTTCTTTTTGCCATCGCCACTGAGGGGCTTAGCAGGCTTGTGGCGCATCATGTGGAGGCTGGCAATATCTAAGGCCTCCGGCTGCCTCACGACCACAGTCAAATCACCATGAGACTATTTGCCGAGGATATGAACGCGTTCGTTCACAATGATAATACCAGCCTGGAGACATTCTGGAGGTGTCTTGCTACCTTTTGTGAAGCCTCTCGATCCAGAATCAACCACTCCAAGACCGCATTTAGAGCTATTGTGGGACCTCATCCCCGCCTTCTCATTGATCATGGCTGTCAAATCATTCCGCAGGGCCAAATCTTTCGACTTCTCGGAATCCCCTTGGGGTTTGGCGTCTCTATGGAACAGCGATGGAACTGGGTGCTGGCCAAACTCGAAAACAAGCTTAACTATTGGAGAGGTATGCAAATCAATCTCGCTGGGCGTGCGATGGTTATCAACACGTTCCTCCTCTCTTCTACCATCTATTTCCTGTCATGCTGGAGACCGAATGAGCAAGGCCTGTCCAAACTGAATAGTATTTGTAGAAACTTTCTTTGGACGGGTGATCATAACAGAAGGGGGGTGCCTAAAATCAAATGGGCCATCTGCACTAGCCCTAGAGATAACGGGGGGCTTGGTATCCTGGACATTGGGTGTATGGCTAACAGACTGGCAGCCAAATGGATGATTAAGGCTTGGTGCAATAAGGAGGCCTCGTGGGCCAAGCTGATCTTCAGAAACAAGAATGAGTTGGCTCTCAAGGGGTTCCCAAACTGGAAGAATCGTGACATCTTGACCCTGCTATTCTCCCCGATCCCCGTCTTCCCGAAAGGCTCCAATCTCGTGTGCTCCCTTTGGAAGGGCTGGAATAAAGTCAAAAGCTTCACAAGAATTAGTGAGGACTGGAAGTGGGCGGCAGGTATCAGACAAAACGACTCTATCTGGTTTCCGATACATGGCATCCGGAGTGTGGAGTCTTGGAACATTCAAAATGCCAAGAAGTTATGGAACAAAGGCTTCAAAAAATGGAAACACCTCTGGAAACATGACACCAATAGCTGGATCAACTTCGAGGATATTGACCCTGGCATCAACATCTCGTACGAAGAATGGAACACTTTGCAAAGCAGATGTCTCGCATGGGATCGTCACAAGACTCGCCTTCTCGTGGGACACGACACACCACACTCACTTGGTCTCAAATGGCACAATGGGAATAGCCTATTCAAAATCCCGAACATCAAAGAAACGATTGACCATCAGATCAACCTCAACAAGAAGTGGTGCCTGTCTTGGACGCGGCTTCGGTGGGACATGAAGTTCATGGGTATCTGGCACCCCCTTATAGAAATTAAGAAGTCTGTCCTCTTATGGCAAATTCTTCATCGAGGAATTTGGACCAACCATAAGGCTAGCAAACTTTGTGGGATCCCTCCTTGGTGCAAACGCTGCCACCGGTCTATCGAAGATGTCCCACACATCTTCTTTACTTGCCCCAACTCCAACAGAATCTGGCAGACGGTTGGAATGAAAATCAGACTTCAAAATCAGCTTAGTTGGAAACAAGTCCTTTGGGAGAAGCGATCGGCTGCTCCGCGGCACTCTGGAACGCCATCAGAGGGGAAGTCTTGTGGAAAATATGGCGGGAAAGATGTGCTCTCAACTTCGGTGATCCCCCCAGGGAGTGGTCGATTGAGAAATCACTATTCCTCCTTGGCAAAAGGATTGTTAATAGTAAGAAATCCCCCCCCCTTCAGGCACCATCAAGTCCTCCTTTTGATCAACAACAAGCTCAAACCCAAATGGGCCCCGCATGAGGGCGATGAGAGGGTGATTAACCTTCTTTGTAATGCAACCTAGACTCTATACAAGCTTCCCCTGCTTTGTGGGACTCGGGGAGTCCCGTGGGCACTAGTTCCCTTCTATTGTACTTTTGTTTCTTTATTTAATTCAAGTCCGGGAGAGTAGGCTAATGCCGAACTTCCTTTATATTAAAAAAAAAAACAAGTTTCTAACTTGCAGAAACAAATAGATTTGAAATCATGTCCGAGGATAACATTAAGAGCATCATGCCTATTGTACTAGGGGACATTTGGAATTGATAAGTGTGAGTTTATTGATGAAGTACTTAATATTCTCAAGAAAAAGAGGCAAGCATAGAGAATGTGAGAGAGAGAGAGAAAAGTGAGCGCCATAGAGAATCTCTGTGAGAGAGTGTCAATAGAGAAATGGGGAAATTTGCTTTCATACAAGACGAAAAGTTGCGATAGCATTTAATTGTGCCTCCGATCATAGGCTTTGACGCGATATTTAAGAGGTTATGGAAATCGAAAACATATCTTTTTACAAATGCTTCAATGTCTCGGTGTAACGTAGGACACAAGATTTCTATTACTAGGATTTTGTTTTCACATCGTTCAAGGAGAAGTCGCTCATCGAACTTGCGTGTGCCATGTCTATGATTAGATAATAATCTTCTTCATTTATGCAAATTCTTAAGCGTGTTTCTTCGCTTCTTTATTATATTTGACAGTTGATAATGACATAACCTCCACATGCGTCTTATAAAATCCTCTATTTGGATCTATCCATTCGTTTTAGGAGCCTATGGTCACATGGATATTTAACAATATGCTTGATCCAAGTAGGCATTGATGTTACCTTGTACAGAGTGTCATGTTTTTTTTTTTTTTGAGGACAAGACTTGGCATTTAATGCATTGTGACACACAAGCCAGTACCTCCTTCTCCATTACAAGACAATAGGATTCGCCAAATTTCTAGTTGTGATGCAACGTCTTGCTAGAATGTCTTCATATGCTTGAACTATTATGTTTGTTCTTTCAAGGTCATCAACACAACACATAAATATCGCGGCTCGGTCTTGGTAAATATTTGAGAAGTTGACATTCCCTTATGATCTTTAGGTAAAATATGAAATATTTGAGAAGTTGACATTCCCTTATGATCTTTAGGTAAACACTTATGATGAGTGCAATAGGTAAGAGTAGAAAAGATTGGTTCTACCCAATTCTGAACAATTTCCAAATTGAACAAATATGAGCTAGGCGGATCATGAGGAAACTACATGTGGTTCTTCACTGGTTACAAAGGTAAAATGATAGGCTCTTAGTTGTACATTTATTTTCTTGAATAAAACCTCAAATTTGACTTCGAAGAGAAGTAAAGACCAATGTACTAGTCTTCGTCTAGAACAAAATTTATTGTGTGTGTGTATATATATATATATATATATATATATATATATATATATATATATATATATATATATATATATATATATATATATATATATATATATATATATATAAGGCCTATTGATCAGTGATGATTTTGAATTTATTTCCAAAGAGAATTTGTGAAATACTTTATTGCATACACCATTATCAGTGTTTGTTGCTCAAGGATCTTATAACTCTATTCATCACTACGATATTGCCTTCTACCCAAAACAATCAGACAATTCATATTTCTATTTCTAATCAGTTGATCTACAACTCATGCACATGTATATTTTGATGCATCCTTGTATATATGGATTGATTTGACCCAATCTAGAGCTTTCAATACTAGTTCCAAGCTCAATCCACTTTCCATACCATGGAAGGTTTTTTTCACATTTATTAGCCTATTCAAATTATTCCAATAACCTAAAATATGGTTTGGAATTTCAACAACATACATATGAATGAAGTGTTGGTAGTAGCCACAATGTTTCATAGGAGCCCGAAAGTTTCTTGATGTTTTGGGGCCTTGAAAATTCTATAGTGACTTTCGTTTTTCCTTCATCCATAAAAATATGATTTGTGAAGGCATTATTTCCCAAAATCTTACCTTGTAGCACCATGAAAACACAT
The DNA here is from genome assembly GCA_020310875.1 of Ceratopteris richardii. NCBI lineage: Eukaryota > Viridiplantae > Streptophyta > Polypodiopsida > Polypodiales > Pteridaceae > Ceratopteris > Ceratopteris richardii. Next base: position 126,303,181 of record CM035422.1, on the reverse strand, counting down.
TTATTTGGGTTTACACACAAACAATACTATTTTCATCAAGAATTTTGCAGAGACTCAATCGAAGTTAAGAATTTGCATGAGGTTTGGTATTGTGCATGTCCAAGGTTCATCCATGTACACTTCCAAGTATTTCCATAAAAATGTTCGAAACAAATTACATATCCAATTCTTAAAAGAGGTCCAAGGCATTATTCAAGCCAAAGGGCACGAAAAAAATGCAAACTTCAAGCATTCGGTGGAAAACTTTGTTTTATGTTGATCCTTAAGATCAATTGGTACCTCATTATAGCCTCAAAAACTATCTAAGGAGGTATAAAAGTTTTGGCCCACGACCTTCTTGAGAAGGTGAGATATGATAAGAAAAGGATAGCTATCATGGAACATTGAGGCATTTATCTTCCTCAATTTTTATCATACCTATACCATTCCTTTATTTGCGGGTGATATCCGTTTTGTATGTTGTATCTCAAAGATGAGTCTTGCTACCAAAAATTTATGGATCTCTTCTTTGATTTTAGTAGACAAGGCATGGTTGTATGCGTAAGGCATTTTTTCAATGGCGTATTCATCCAAAACCATCGAGATACTATGTACCCAAATTTTGGGCTCTACATCTTTGAAATCTTTGTAATTCCACACCAATATATCTCAACATTGATGTACCAATGCTATAAGTCTAATTCTTCTTGTATGGAGACGTAATTTCCCATGTAGATGCATGGCTCCTCTCCATTTTCAAGTATCACTAAATTAGTTCGCCCTTTATGATAATAAGTTATGCCTAAGTTCACCTCTAACTTGGATTCCTAAACCATTATCTTCCTATATTCTACTTCTTATTCTTGAAAATTTTACACACTTCTAAACCAATATTTCCTACCTTGTTTCCTTCCTCATCTTTTTGATTGTTCTTTGGTTCACATATATCTTGTTCTACTTAGCAGCAAGTCGTAACAAACAAGAACTATGTCATAAAATGAGAACCACCTTGTCCAAAACCAAAAAAATTACATCTTATGTTTGAAATCCATTTACAGCAGTATACATACATTTCAAAAATCAAGTGAAAACATGTGATTTTTTGCATTGACATCTCTAGAACCTATCTGATAAATATTAAAGCAATCAAAAGTATTATCTCGAAAATGAAAATTGAACATGTGTTTGATGAAGTATCTACAAATGTGATTCAAAAATGCAATAGAACATGGCTTCATTATGCAAAGTGCTTTTGAGTAGTTGTATAAGCACCAAAAATGTCATAGATTCTCAAATTAACTCACATCTTTCTTGATCTATGTCTACAACCCCATCATCGGATGCATCTAATTTAGTCTAAGATGGTTGGGGCCTCTCTTCTTTCAACAAGATGTCGATCCTCATCCAAATACATACCAAATTCTCTAGGATCATGCATAGATCTTCTTCTTTGCGTTTGATTAGTTGTTCCACATACATCTTGAAGTTTTTGCTTCATCATATTGATAGTTTCTTTCGTCTAGTGCCTTGTTTTTGTGAAGGAAAAATTATAAACAAGAATATCTACATCATCCATTTTAAGAATGAATGTACTTTGAATTTTTTTTTTTTTTTGGGAGCCTATTTGTTTGGTGTCACATACCATTTCTAAGTTATATTTACCCATGAATGCATTACTATTTTCTATATTATACCAATGGACTATCAAAGCCTCTATTCTACTTTGATCAATATATTTAATGAGATCTAAACATTTTGCTATCCATAGCTCTATTCAACTTTGGGTCTCAAACCCTAAGTGAGCTTGAAGTGTGGCATAAGAGACTTGCTCATGTGAATGAAAGAACCTTGAAGGATATATGCAGGGATCAAAGTGTTCTAGGACTGCTGAATATATCAAAGCAACACATGATCAAGAGGTGTGATGCATGTCAGATTGGGAAGGCACAAAGACAACCATTCAACCACAAAGGCTACATCCACAACAACTTATTGGACTTAGTACATACAGATGTATGGGGACCAAGTCAAGAACCTTCATTGGCAGGATCAAGGTATTATGTCTCATTTATTGACGACCATAGTAGATGGACTGTTCTATACTTTATCAAGAGTAAGAATGAAGTATTTGATTGCTTCAAGAAGTATCTTGCACATGTGGAGAATCATACACGTAGATCACTAAAGAAGTTGAGATCTGATGGAGGGGGAGAATAATTCTCCAAAGAGTTTGATGAGTTCTTGCAGGACAAAGGTATCAAAAGGGAAGTGACTACTAGGTACTTTCCTCAACTAAATGGAATTGCAGAGAGGAGAAACAAGACATTGGTTGGATCAGCCCGAACAATGCTTGAAGAGAAGAAGTTGCCACATTATCTATGGGCAGAAGCTATTTCAACTACAGTGTACCTTGTCAATCGACTACCATCCAAATCACTTCAAGGTATGACTCCTTATGAAGCATGGCATGGAAGAAAACCTAGTCTTGGACATTGCAAGGTTTTTGGTTGTTTAGCTTATGTTCATGTACCATCACAAATAAGAGGTAAGCTAGATGAAAGGGCAACAAAGGCAGTGTTTGGATATGACTCAACTCAGATGGGTTACAGGTTCTTCAATCCTTCAACCAAGCAATTCACTACAAGTAGAGATGTTGTGTTTGAAGAACACAGGTCTTGGTATGATGAAGATAAACAAAAGGTAACACTACCATATGATCTTGATTCTGACTCTCATCAATTAGGAAGCAAGCATGATACACAGGTCCAGGATCCAAGAAGTGATACAGACAATGACCAAGATGAAAGAGAAAGGGATTACAAGTTATGGAAGTCAAGAGGCAAAGCAAAGATGCAAGAGGTTGGAGAATGCTCCAAACAAGCACCTAGAAAATCAGCAAGAGAGAAGAAACAACCAGAAAGGTATGGATATGATTCCACATTTGTTACAAAGCATTCAATCTACTTGGCAAAAGACTCTATTTTAGAGGAACCCTCAACCTATGAAGAGGCAAAGGGAAACCCTAATTGGGAAAAGGCCATGAACGAAGAGATAGATGCATTGAAGGAAATGGACACTTGGGATTTGGTTCCAATGTCGCCGAATCAAAAGGTAATTGGTTGCAGATGGGTATATAAAGTTAAAAGAAATTCAGATGGATCAGTTTGCAGGTACAAGGCAAGATTAGTTGCCAAAGGATGCTCACAAACTCATGGTATAGACTATGAGGAAACATTCTCACCAGTTGCAAAGATGACTACAATCAGGACATTGATAAGTGTAGCTGCTGCAAGGAATTGGAGACTTCTCCAACTTGATGTGAAAAATGCATTCTTAAATGGTTGGATAAGTGAAGAGGTATACATGTCACAACCACCAGGTTTTGAAAACCCTAATCATCCATCTTATGTTTGTAGACTTAAGAAAGCATTGTATGGATTGAAACAAGCTCCAAGAGCTTGGAATTACAGGTTGGTTACATATCTTCAAGATCAAGGGTTCAAAGCTAGCAGCTCAGATCCTTCTCTATTCATCAAAAGGGATCACAATGAGGTTATCTATCTATGTGTATATGTAGATGATATTATTGTGACAGGTGATGATCTAAATGGCATTCAAAGGATCAAGAGAGACATGCAAGAGGAGTTCAAAATCACTTACCTAGGTGAGCTCACATATTTCCTAGGTATGCAGGTGATATACACAGATGAAGGAATGTATTTGACTCAAAGAAGATACATTCAGGATCTTCTTCTCAAGTTCAAAATGGAGAACATTAAACCTGCAGGTACACCTTTGGAGATGAATCATAAACTTCGTGTTTATGAAGGTGAGAAAATTGAAGACAGAAAAGAGTATCAAAGCTTGGTAGGTAGCTTGATATATGCTACTCATACAAGGGCAGACATCTCATATAGTGTGGGAGTGCTTAGTCTCAGTTCATGCACTCACCAAGAAGACCACACATGGATGCGGCTAAGAGAGTACTTAAGTATCTCAAAGGTACAATCAACGAAGGCATATTCTATCCTTACTCTTCAGATTTGGATATCAAAATCTACTCAGATGCAGATTGGGTAGGAGCTAAGGATGATAGAAAAAGTACATCTGGTTACTTAGCATTTGCACGTTCAAAGCTAGTGTCATGGAGTTCCAAGAAGCAACCAACAGTTGCTTTATCCTCAACTGAAGCAGAGTACAGAGGCTTGACAATAGCAACTCAAGAGGCAATATGGTTAAAAGCATTGTATACAGATTTGGGACTTGTGAGTTCCAAACCTCACATATTTGGAGATAATGTAAGTTCCATGCTTCTAGCAGCGAATCCTATTTTTCATGCGAGAACCAAGCACATAAAAGTCCATTACCACTTCATCAGGGAGAAGCTCATGGCAAAGGAGATTGACATTTCTTTTGTTCCAACTGAAAAGGAAGTAGCAGATATGATGACGAAGGCACTTAATGGAATAAAGCTTTGTAGATTCAAAGCTATGGCAGGTATTCAACCTATCAGAGAATGAAGACTCAAGCATACTTTAGCTTGAGGGGGAGCTGTTGGAACATCAAGCTTAAACTATGCTTGAGGTGGATTTGATCTACATCAAAGGCTATCGCGTCGAAAGAATATCCGTTGGAGAGTTCTTTTTCATATGCTCATTTATTGTATTTTTTGAGAATATTTTGATGGCTCATTTACCGTTGTAAAATCCTTGAGTTGTACACATGTAAAGGTAGAAAGGATAGAGCCCAAATTTCACGAATTTGTGGTCGTTGAAGTTGCATTCAATCAAGCAATCAATCACATAAAAGTAGATCAATCAAGATCTTCACTTTTCCTAGGTTGTAGGGAAGTGAATTGATTCCCTCCAACAACCATTCCCACCTTCATTTCAATTCAAATTCAACTTTTAAAACTCGTGGAACACTCCTAGAGTCTATATAAAGACTTGGAATCACTTGTAAAATACATGGAAGCAATATACATACACTTGTGACCATCATTGTCTTGCTCCTTCAATTTTCTGCATCATCTTCTTTGCCAACAGTAATCTTGCAGAGGCTACTGCTGTCTCCTCAGAGCTCCAAATTGAGTGCAAGAGGACGCATTGGAAAGGTATTAGTGTCTAGTTTATGCCTGTAAATTTTCAAAGCATTTGATTCAGAAGATTTGGAGAAATCTCAGTTTTTCTGCCTCGGGGTCAATCTCAGCGTATTCTTGAAAAATAGGAAGTACCACCGGTAAAGGTTGCACTCATTCCTATAGCATATTTTGCTTATTCCTTATACTTTTGTGCATTCCATACACTCAACCCTATGTGTATCACGCCCATAAAAGGAGTTTTTCTAATTGTAATCACGCTGGTTGCTATGGGCATTTGAAGTTCATTGTCTCTTCCATAGATAGTAAGATTTTTGAGCTAGTCGGCCCGCGAACCTATCTGTTTTGTATCGACTCATTCTCTTTGATGCTCCAAAGTACATAGTGTGTTTCTTTGCACTTATAGCATGCCTATAAGGTCTATTTGAGTCTCCAAAAGCTCAAGGGCTGGTCTTGTGCCGGTTGGCTTGACCAAACTTCGTCGCTTCAAAACGCACTTTTCTACCTTCGACAAGCTTCTCCAAGTTTCTTTCAGGTAGCACACCGACAACCATTGAAATGTAGAACCTAATATCCAACGTGGTGATGGTAGGACGGAAACAATCATTGAAGGGTACCTCACCAGCCACTTGTAGAAAGACCAAAGAATAAATGGATAACGATGCTCCAAGACATCCTTGCTACTCTTGGGTTCCAATCCTTTCCTTGATGCCCGCAACCCCATCTCCCCCCACCTCCCATAGTGGATAGATTGATGAACGTCAAAGGGATTATATTGGGTTCCCCTCTTCTCTTTCATGCCAGCAGCTTATGCACTCTTTGTTTTTGTATTCAGACCCCATAACGTCTAGGTGGTTTGTTTTGTTGCATCAAATTGTGTGTAACTATAATGGAAGTGTTAATCATGCATGTCAATAGATGGTAATGTCATGAAGATTGGGAGTTGAAATTGATGCTCCAACTCGGCATCTTTAGAAAACTTGTCAATGGCTCAATCCTAAAATCTTTAAAGTAGAAGCAATATCAAAACTTCTTTTTAAAGTAGAAGCAATATCAAAACTTCTTTTTGAACAAAAATTACTCAATATATTGTCAAAAAACATGTTCGTATATGCAAATGAACTTTCTTGCATATGAAAAATCTCAAATTAACTTCAAACTATAGACGTTTTCATTCAAAAAATGCTTGCAAGTAAGCTCAAAATAAAAATTTAGATAAGCCTTCAAAAAGGAATTGTCCTCTTTAAATCTTTCAAATTCAATCACTACAACATATCAGGGTTATACCGAGGCTTCTACCAAGGAAAATGAACGGGCACGAATTTTCCCCGACATCGGTGGTTGAGTCGGTATAAGCATCAGTAGCAGACCATCGGTATGAGCACCGGTATAAGCCTCGGTATGAGCGTCGATATTAACATCGGTATGAGCATCGGTAATACCGACATTCATACCAATGTTTATACTGGGGACCTGTTGAACATACCATCATGTCTACCAACATCCATGTTGGGAGTACCGACGAGCATACCAACGATCATATATGCAGAATTTGGTTTTGGGCAGAGTGTGTCGTCTCTTGCTGTAGCAACATTACCATGATGTTGTGTAGCAAAAGACAATACACTTTGCCCAAAGAAAACCGAGTACATGTGATGTGTACTCTAATGGCAACCAAAACATGATTTCATATAGCAAAATACTCTCGGACACAAAAGAGATGAGTAGAATGAACCATGAATCATGTACTAAAAAATTATATATTCCATAAATGAAGGATGCACAAGAGTGTGGCAAACCACTACCATATATGAACCAAATACAAAATGTGGCAAAGAACTTCCATATACGAACCGAATACAAAATCATGGTGCATCATTGGCACATATGAGTGTAATACAAAATTATGGTAAAGCACTGCCATACATATGCTCAAAGGAATCAAAACATTTATAGCTATGGTCCTACAACAAATCATATGCCTAAAATGAGACAAATTGACATGATATTTATAAACAAGAACTATAAATACCAAACCAACATATAAGTTCACCTGATCATAGATGCTCCCATGAAATGATTGCATCGCATCCCTCCAAGACCTCCAACACTGCAGACAATCCATGACGATATCCATAAGCTTCTTTGGTACATGTCGAAGGATGATTTCATTGATGATGTCAACAATCCAAATAGGACCTCAAGATGTAATAATTTAGCAAGTAGATAATCGATCTTAGGGTTTTGACATGTTTTCGATGCAAAATTCTGAACCAATCATGAGAAATAGAATTCACATGGAATCCCTAAGAAAAAGTCTCCTACTGGCTACACCTGGGATTGTCTTGGTAGTTGGAATCATGTGTGCCATCTTTGTAAATATATCCACTATATTAAGCAAGTCATCGTACTTATTTGACCTTGGTAGATCTGTGATAAAATCCATAGATGATGAAGACCATGCCCTTTCTAGAATAGGCAAAGATTGCAAGAGGTCATGAGGTTTATCTCATGGTACCTTAGATCTATTGCAAGTGTCATAGGTTGAGACATATTCTTTGAGTTCCTTCCACATTTGACGCCACAAAAAATATCTTGGTATGAGCTCTATTGTTTTATTCACTCCAAAATATCATGTTGCAAGGTTATCATGATGTTGCTCTAGTACTTGGATCCTAGACTTTCTTGGAGGGATGTATGTATGGTTCTTATAGAATAATAACCCATCATTTTCACGAACCTCATTTAGTCTAGAATTTTCCCTTCTTGAATTTCCAATTTAATGTTATGAAACAATTCATCATGTGATAGAGTCCCACGAACCAAATAAGTCAAGGAGGAACCTTTGTGATGGTTTGAACAGACGGCTGAAACTTGAAAATTTTCAAGCTTGAGCAATACACTCTCCTATTGATTAGAAGCCTCTTCACCTTTCTTTGGGGCAAGGTAAGATCTTCTTAACAAGGTATGGGACAAACATTGTTTGCATCTTGGATGATACATGATGAGAAAATCAAACCTACGTAGAAAGTAATTCCTTTGCGATTTTCTTCTACTGAGGATACAGGTGTTCATAAAGTACTCTAAATTCTTACGATCTGTGTACATAGTAACTTTATGAGCCACTCCTTCTAGATGGTGATGCTAAGTATCAAACACATCCACTATGGAAAGAAACTCTTTCTCATGGATTTCATAATGAATCTCGAGAGGAGAATTCCTTGAATGATATACAACTGGATGAAGGTGTCTACCATCCCCATGTTAGGATATGACCACTCCCAAGGAAAATTCCGATGCATCTATCTCCAAGAAAAAGGCCTGGTAGAATGAGGCTGAATTGGAATTGGAGTAGTGGTGAATGAGGATATTAGGGTGTGAAAGGCTTTCTCTATGTCTTCATACTATGAGAATTTCATATTTCTTATAAGCTTTTTAAGAGGTGTCACTATCTTGGACTAATCTCTGATGAATATCCTATAGAAATTGGAAAACCCTAGAAAACATTTTGCATATCGAACACATGAAGGAGACTTCCAATCAAGGATTGTCTCGATGTTGTTAGAGTCCATAAAGATTCCTTTCTTTGATACAATGTGTTGGTGCAATTAGAAAGGCTAAGCGCACTGCTTAAACCTTAGGATTACACATCCATTTAGCTCTTCACAAGAGAGAACCACATATGAACTTTTGCTTGTCAAGTTGGTTGTATTCACCATGGATAAAAGTAAATGTAATAAGAATATGGAGTCTCGTGGATCTAGGAGATTCAAGCCATGAATTAGTTTATGAAGGAATCAAATCCATTAGGTTCCCAAAGTATAGGATCACTTTTAGGTGAAGGAAAATTCAAATTCAAACTCAAACCTTGAGTATAAATAGACATGCTTTTAGTCATGGGATATGAGAGCCATTCTCAGAGGCATTTGGATACTTTCATGAACATACTTTGCACTCACACTACCTATGTGTGGTCTACTAGACTTCCCTTGCATTGTATGTTCATTACCATATACATTTTGATACATTTCATCAAGTACATCTTTGTCTACTGTTCTCTATTGTATCTTCATTATTATAGTGATTTTGTGGAATCTACTTCTATGTGTGTACTCATGCATTTGCTATGACTAAGCTTGTTTTAGTTAGATTGAAGTATCTTATACTTACATATCAATTTTCATCAATTTTTCTTTAGAGGATCTCAAGATATGAAGCAGAGAAGGTGACTATGTTTGCACACCTTCTAGATCCTAAAATGTCGAGATGGCACCCCTAACTTGTTAAACTCATTTCTCACTCTATGGTGTTTCGAAATTGTTGAAATAACTTTATTTAGTTATAACACATTACAATTAGATGCATAGAAATGTTCTATGCTCAATGGAGGATATTGGCCACATGTTCTTTGCTTGCCCTAAATCCCTTCCATTATGGAGGGTCCCCAAAAGAGGGGTCGATTGAGAAATCGGTGTTCCTCCTTGGTAAAAGAATAACTAACTCTAACAAATCCCCCCTCCCCTTGCCCTGCCCTTAAAGCATCATAAAGAGCTCCCTCTGATAAATAACAAGCTTAAACCCAAGTGGGCCCCACATGAGGGACTTGGGGGGTCCCATGGGCACTAGCCCCCTTTCACTTATACTTTTCTTTCCTTTTACTTAATACAAGTCTGGGAGAGTAGGCTAAGGCCGAACTTCCTTTTATGTAAAAAAAAAAATTACAAATAGTTTCATTAGAGATGCAGAATTTAGACAAAAATCAATTGATAACAATAATACTAATAATAATAAAGCCTTCCATACACAACCAGTGATAGACCCTTCAAATCTAAGTAGGAACTCTACATACTACGTAAAGCTCCCTTCTTGCGGACATCATTATGTACAAACTATAGCTGAATACAGATAATCATTACAGATTGTTATTCCAAAAATACATTACATGTAAATTTAATCGAATTGATGCATAAACCGCCCTGCATGAATGCCGCATCCATTACAAATCCCCTCACCTTGTTTGTAGCCTTTTATAAGCATGTAGTCATACTTTCGACAATGCATTCAGCTTGACTCTTCTTTTTGCCTACACGAAAGTGCTTTTCTGTTCTTGAATTTTCAATAAACAACTTTTGTTGCTCGCCAAGTACTTCGGGCACCATGTGCTGCAGCATATAGTTTAGGTTTAGGTTACTAAATTAGTGGCAGAAACCACTTGGCCCCAGCCCCTCGACAGAATTCTGTAATTTTGACTTTACCAAACATCTAGCTTTTACTTTGTGGAATACAAGAGGTCCCATTTTCGGTAAAGGATAAGGTAAAGCTTCCATGTTCCTACTACGTGTACTGTACTCTCCTTGCAGATGTTCGTGTTATGAGGTAATCAACCAGCCACTAAAAAAAAGCTTTTAGTTTTTAATCTAAAGAAGTTCGACATTAGCCTATTGTGCTCGACTTGTATTAAATAAAAGGAAAAGAAAAGTACAAGTGAAGGGGACTAGTGCCCACGGGACCCCCAACTCCCACAGAGCAGGGGTAGATCTTAAAGAGTTTAGATGGCATTACAAAGAAGGTTAATCACCCTCTCAACCCTCATGCGGGGTTCACTTGGGTTTAATCTTGATCTATAGGAGCACTTTATGATGCTTGAAGGGGGGGATTTCTTAGATTGGCGACTCTTTTACCAAAGACGAACAATGATTTCTCAATCGAGCACTCTTTGGGGGAGTCACCAAAGCTATAAGCACATCTTTACCTCCAGATCTTGTAGAGGACCTCCCCTCTGATGGCATTCGAGAGAGTCACCGAGCAGTCGATCGCTTCTCCGAGCAGAGCTTAGTTCTAGTTGATATCCTTCTGAAGTCCTATTTTCTTTTTGAAAATCTACCAGAGCCTATTGGAGTTGTCAAGTAAAGAAGATGTGACCAACATCTTCAATGGATTGGCAACAAGGCTTGCACCAAGAGGATGCCCCACAAATTTTGTTAGCCTTTAGGTTCGTGAACATTCCCCAATGAAGAATTTGCCATCAGACGATAGTTTTTTTGTGTTCTATCAGAGGGTGCTAGATAGCCATGAACTTCATATCCCACCGCAACCGTATCCATGACAAGCACCACTTCTTGTTGAGGTTGACCTGATAATCAATGGTTCCTTTGATATTCGAGATTTTTGTTAGGCAATTACCATTATGCCATCTCAGACCTAGTGGGTATGGCGAGTCGTGAATCATGAGAAGATGAACTTTAGAGTCATCCTAGGCAAGGCATCTACTTTGTAAAATATTCCATTCTTCATAGGTAATGTTGATGCTAGGGTCAATATCCTCGAACTTGAGCCATTGGTTGGTGTCTTCTTTCCAGAGATGTTCCGATTGTTTGAAGCCCTTGTTCCAAAGCCTCTTGGCACTTTGAATGTTTCAAGATTCCATGTTCATGATGCCATGGATCGGAAACTAGATAGAGTCATTCTGTCTGATACCGGCCGCCCACTTCCAATCTTCACTGATTCTTATGAAGCTTTTGATTTTATTCCAATTCTTCCATAGGGAGCACACAAGATTCGAGCCTTTCAGAAAAAACGGGATTGGGGAAAACAAAAGGGTCATAATGTCAAGCTTCTTCCAATTTGGGAATCCCACAAAAGTCAACACAATCTTGTTTTTGAAGATCAATTTGGCCCATGAAGTCTCCCCATTGCATCATGCCTTAATCATCCATTTTTCTGCAAGTTTGTTAGCCACACACCCAATGCCCAAAATACCAAGGCCTCCACTATCCCTTTGTATAAAGCAGATAGACCATTTGATTTTCGGCATCCCCCTCCTGTTGTGGTCCCCTCTCAAAAAGAAGTTTCTGCAAATACTTTCTAATTTGGTCAGCTCTTGCTCTTTCGGTCTCCAATAAGAGATCATGTAAATGGTCAATGAAATAAGGAATGTGTTGATAACCATTGCACTCTCAGGATGAAATCCCTCAGGGAAGTGTTGCACGATTCTCATGATCTGAATTAGAACATTACATGAAGTGAAGAAAAGGTATTGAAGACGAAGTGAAGCATTACCTCACTGCCCTTGTGGATTTTCCTTGTGGATCTTCTTTCCAGTTGTGGTTTCTGTTGATTTGAAGAACATTATATAAAGTAAAAAGAAAGAAGTTTCTGAAGACCCGAAGTAAAGAGTAGCCTCATGGATTGTTTGTGTGGATCTTCTCTCTAGGTATTGATGTTGGATGATTATATGAAGTAAAGTGTACTTGAAGAAAAGGTTTGAAGACCCAAAGTGAAGCTTACCCCCCCCCCCCCCTGATCTTCCTTGTGGAACTTCTTTCGAGGTTTTGACGTTGGAGGATTATACAAAGTAAAGTTTCTAAAGACTGAAGATTGAAGTGAAGAGTACCCCCCTATGGATATTCTTTGTGGAACTTCTTCCCAGGTTACTACGTGATTGAAAGTAAAGTGAAGAAAAGTTATTGAAGAGTAAGCGAAGCAATATCCCCCACTGATTTTTTTTCTCTAGGTTATTGCGGATTTATGAAGTAAAAAAAGCTACTTGAAGAAAGCTTGAGGACGCAAAGTAAAGACAAAAAACCTAAAGTGAAGAAAAGTTCCAATCTGCAAAGACCAAACGCAAAGCTTGTGGGCATCTTCTCGCACTATAGCGGGAAGTCTATACTGTGTTACTTGATCCGCACTATAGCAGCATATCTATCAATGATCATCATAGTAGCAACATACTCTATTACTCATCTGCATTGTAGCAACATATTCTATCACTGATCCGCACTATAGCAGCATATTCTACCATTGATCCGCACGATAGCAAAAATCCTTGTATTATAAAGAGTTATTCATTGGAGGGCACCAATTGTATTTTCATTGTATCGTTGAGCATTGGTATTTCATTCCGGTGTATTTCGATTTATCATTTGCGATGCTTATGAGCATATATGCATACGATAGAGCATTTGCTTTCTCTCCCGAGGTACATGCCTACAATGTGCGATACGAGTCACCACATCGAGGGCGAGGGGCCCAACGCACAGACATCACTCGTTGAACAGGGAGAAGGACCCACATCGGGGCCTCATCCAACCCTGCACCACTCTTCCCCTCCTAGCCTTCTTCCGAACACCTAAATGTGACGTGAAGCGAGGCGGTTTCCCGGTGATCCTCTACACGTCACCCACTCCTTGAGAAGAGAAAACAAGAACCTCGACATCAGACATGCATGATGAAGTTGATGACGATGATGATGGTTTATGATGATTGATGATGATGAATGATGATGATAATTATGGATGATGATACTAGAGGATGTTGATGACATCGATGTTGATGTTGATGAAGAACAATAAATCAAGAAAATTGAAGAAAAGCTGGATCGATCAACGATGAAGATGAACCGAAAGATCAGGTCAAATGTTTCCGATTTGAAATCTGTTTTCTTCTTGAAAGAGCGTATGCATTGCATTTCTGTGTGTGATAAAGATATGTGAAAATTTAAGAAAATCATGTAGAAAAAAGATAGCAAATATCTATTATGGGTTTGCAGAAAGCATGGATGACTAGAAATTTTATGAATGGAATCAATTAGAAGACTAGAGTTTTTTGGGTGTGAAAGCTTTAGAATGTGATGACATCAGACATGCATGATGAAGTTGATGACGATGATGATGGTTTATGATGATTGATGATGATGAATGATGATGATAATTATGGATGATGATACTAGAGGATGTTGATGACATCGATGCTGATGTTGATGAAGAACAATAAATCAAGAAAATTGAAGAAAAGTTGGATCGATCAACGATGAAGATGAACCGAAAGATCAGGTCAAATGTTTCCGATTTGAAATCTGTTTTCTTCTTGAAAGAGCGTATGCATTGCATTTCTGTGTGTGATAAAGATATGTGAAAATTTAAGAAAATCATGTAGAAAAAAGATAGCAAATATCTATTATGGGTTTGCAGAAAGCATGGATGACTAGAAATTTTATGAATGGAATCAATTAGAAGACTAGAGTTTTTTGGGTGTGAAAGCTTTAGAATGCGATGACATCAGACATGCATGATGAAGTTGATGACGATGATGATGGTTTATGATGATTGATGATGATGAATGATGATGATAATTATGGATGATGATACTAGAGGATGTTGATGACATCGATGCTGATGTTGATGAAGAACAATAAATCAAGAAAATTGAAGAAAAGCTGGATCGATCAACGATGAAGATGAACCGAAAGATCAGGTCAAATGTTTCCGATTTGAAATTTGTTTTCTTCTTGAAAGAGCGTATGCATTGCATTTCTGTGTGTGATAAAGATATGTGAAAATTTAAGAAAATCATGTAGAAAAAAGATAGCAAATATCTATTATGGGTTTGTAGGAAGCATGGATGACTAGAAATTATATGAATGGAATCAATTAGAAGACTAGAGATTTTTGGGTGTGAAAGCTTTAGAATGTGCTTAGATTGAGTGTATGTATATGGTGATTGATTTGAACACTTAGTGAGTGGGACGCTTTGGGTTCTAGTATTTGTTTCTTACGCGATCTTACCTCCATATGGATCATGATTCATGAAAAAAAATCATACTCAAGATAGATATATGTGTGTGTGCATGTTGTTAGCGCACTACGATGATCTAGTAGGTGGGTGGAACCATCTTAGTCGGGTGATGAAGACCGCGAGCTGATGCTAGTTTCATTGTAGGCCTGACCTATCTGTTGTCATGTACTTGCATGCGTTAGTAGGCAGGTGGAGTCACTCTCGTCGGGTGGTCAGAGCCACGAACAGACATCGATTTGATGTAGGGCTAATGTTGTGTACCGTGCACTATGTCGGGTCAGCAGATAGGTGGGGTAAACTTGGTTGGGCGGACAAGTCCATGAGTCCCACTCGATTTTGACATAGGCCGATTTGTGAAAATAAAAAGATAAAAAGAATAAATTTTGAGCTGAGATGAAGTGAAAAAACAAAAGAAAAAGAAAGAGAATAAGAAAAATGAATAGGTAAAAGAAAAGAAAAAGATGAGATGGAGAGTTGGAGAGTAGGAGATAAATAGAGGAATCAGGGTATATTCTACAAACTGAGTTAGTAGAATCTTAGTATATACTAGTACTTAGGATAAGTTATTTGATCTAAACTAGTTGAGCGAAGAGAAGATCTAGAAAGCCAATGGTTTGTTCATATAATTACTTGTCTGATTGTAGAAGCAAACACATAGTATGATGTTTGTGAAGCTTGCATGTGCTTCATTATTTAAAATTTGTACTAATCTTTATAAAAAGAGTTTCAAAAGAATCCTGATATTCTTCTATTGAATTTTGCAGGTTGGCCCATCGGGATGATGTGTAGGTTTAGTGGGGGTGGATGTCAGGATGAAATCCCTCAGGGAAGTGTTGCAGGATTCTCATGATCTAAAGAACATACATGAAGTGAAGAAACGTTATTGAAGACGAAGTGAAGCATTAGCTCCTCCCGCCCTTGTGGATTTTCCTCGCAAATCTTCTTTCCAATTACGGTTTCTCTTGATTGGAAGAACATTATATGAAGTAAAAAGAAAGAAGTTTTTGAAGAGCCGAAGTAAAGAGTAGCCTCATGGATCATCTCTGTGGATCTTCTCTCTAGGTATTGATATTGGATGATTATATGAAGAAAAGAGTATTTGAAGAAAAGGTTTGAAGACCCGAAGCAAAGCATTACTCCCCGTGGAACTTCCTTGTGGAACTTCTTTCCACGTTTTGAGGTTGGAGGATTATACAAAGTAAAGAAAGAAGTTTCTAAAGATCGAAGATTGAAGTGAAGAGTACCCCCCCCCCCCCCTCCCCCCCTCGTGGATCTTCTTTGTGGAACTTCTTCCCAAGTTACTATGTGATTGGAAGTAAAGTGAAGAAAAGTTATTGAAGAACAAAGCGAAGCAATACCCTTGCGGAATTTTTTCTCTAGGTTATTGCAGATTTATGAAGTAAAAAAAGTTATTTGAAGAAAGCTTGAGGAAGGGATGTAAAGACAAAAGACCTAAAGTGAAGAAACGTTTTGATCTACAAAGACCGAAGGCAAACCTCGTGGGCCTGTTCTCGCACTGTAGCCGGAAGTCTATACTGTGTTACTTGATCCGCTTGGTAGCGGCATATCTATCACCTATCTGCACTGTAGTGACATATTCTATCACTGATCCACATTGTAGCAACATATTCTATCACTAATCTGCACTATAGCGTCATATTCTACCATTGATGCACTATAATGGAGATCCTTGTATTATCGAGAGCTATTCATTGGAGGACACCAATTGTATTTTCATTGTATTGTTGAGCATTGGTATTTCATTCCGTTGTATTTCGATTTATCATTTGTGATGCTTACGAGCATATATGCATATGACCTCGCATTTTCTTTCTCTCCCGAGATGTCGGCCTACGACGTGCGATACGATTCACCACACTGAGGGTGAGGTGCCCAGCGTGCAGACACCGCTCGCCAAATAGGGAGAACGACCAAGACCGGGGCCTAATCCAACCCTGTGCCACTCTTCCCCTCCTAGCCTCCTTCACGACAGCGTGACCTGTAATATTGACTTGCATATCTCTCCATTAGTTTAGCTTGCTTTCAAGTCTGGATAGTACACAGTTACACCACTATTCCAACAAGATACCGAAGCTGAAGGGAATCCCAAGAAGCAGAAAAATTTTGGGAAATGTTTTGAAAGCCATGTTGAAAGAGAAGGTGGGGTTTGATCTTGACAATAGCTCTGAAAGTGATATTTAAGTGATTGATTTTGGATCTAGAGGCTTTGCAAAAAGTGTCCAGGCACCTCCAAAACCTCTCTAGGATGGTACAAGCATTGTGGACAAACAGAGCCATATCTTCGGCAAAAAGTCTCATGATGATTTCGCCATGGTTACGGGGCAACAAGAGGCCTTTGATATTACCAACTTCCACCTATTGTTCCACCAGCTGGCTAAGACCTTCCATGGCAATGGCAAAGAGAAGGGGAGCCAGTAGGCACCCTTGTCTAATCCATCATTTTAATTTGATCACCTTCAAAAGTTGGCCATTAACATTAATTTGAGTTTTATTTGTTTCCAATAGGGTCGAGATCATGTTGGTGAATTTCTGACTAAGATTTTAAAGTGATTGCAAAATATAGTCCCATTCTGACTAAACTGGATCTTGAGGAAAACCACATCTTGTCTTGACTCATCCACGAAGGTTGAGACCTTCTGAAATATCAATTATGGCTTCCAATCTTGATCTGCCTTTGACAAAACCTTTTTGGTCCTCGCTTAACCAAACTCTCAGATGGCTGAAAATTCTGTTGGCTATGACTTTACCAATGATCTTATATCCTATTTGAAGCATCGTAATTGGGTGTGACTTCTCAATTCTGTTCTTTTATCCTTTTTGTGGATTAACTTGGTGATGCCATTGTTGAGACAAGTCAAAAGTGCACCAAACTCTAGTGCCTCTTGCCATACCAAACAAAGAGAGGTGGCCATCACTGTCTTGAAGGACTTAAAGAAGTCATTAGTGAGCTTGTCTGGCCTCGCACTTTTCCCATTGGGAAGGGCATCAAGGACTTTAATGATTTCTTTTCCCCACATAGGGGCATCAAGCAGGGATCAAAGGTTGTGTGGGATCCTATGAGAGGATATCGCAGAGATGGCCACCATGCAGTCTCATCTATGAGGGGAGAGGGGAGTGGAGATCCCGAAGAGTCTCGTAAAAGTTCTTGAATGATTCTGATATTTTCTTCTTTTGTATTGCATACATTGCCATTTGAGTCTTTCAATAAGGGGATTGATTCTTTGTTTTGTTTCCTTTTAAGAATGATGCACATCTCTTTTGTGGGCTTGTCGGCTTTGCAAAGCACCACTCCTTAAAGAATATTTGCAAACTTTTACTTTGTATTTTTTCCTCATATCTGAGCAATGCTCTGATTCTTCATAGATCGTTCTGGGATTGAGCTTTTCCTTTGTTCACTTCATCCTAAAGTCTCTAAAATCTATGATATAGAGCTTCTCTATGTGCACACCGAATAGTCTGGAGCATCTTGTTAGTCCTTAACATGATCTCTCATGACTGTTTGACTGCACATCTGCAGCTCTTGGTTGGGGATGAACAAGTGACGAATGCCTCCTTTCATAGGTGACCCAAGACTCATTGAATCATTTGTACTCTTCGAATACAGGTGACCAAAGCCTCATTGAATCATTTTTACGCTTTGAATATCCACGTGACCTGAAAGTTGTAACCTTATCCTTTCCCTCTATTGGAAGCCTCATACAGGGTGACCGAAGCCTCATTGAATCATTTATACTCTTTGCATATCCACGTGACCTAAAAGTTTTAACCTTATGCTTTCCCTTTATTGGAAGTTCTAACTCTTCAAAGAAGTTGTAGATCTATCTTCTTTTATCTTGCAAAAGCGCAGCAGGCATTGAAGATCACCATTCCTAATGTTGCTTTCGATTAAACAATTATAAAGCCGATTTCTTTCTCTGTCATACGTGAGAAATTATTTTGAAAAAACAAAAAGCAAAAAGAAAGCCTCTAGCAAGCGGAAAAAGGCACCCCAAAAATCACAGCTTTTACAGGGTGATCCATGAGAAATCTCAGAAGCACTAGTAACACAAACTCTCTCCACTCTTAGGACTTTGCATATTATCCACAACTTTTCACTCGTAGGAGAGAGAACATGCAACATATGTGTCATAATCTATTTTTCATATTATCTTTGAGATCATGACACGTATGCTCCATGTTCTCTCTCCTTCCCAAATCTTTTGGAAATATTGCTTGAAGTAACTACAAACAGGCATGTCATGGATCATAACAACATGATTAAACATACTACAAATGTAGTGTTTTTATGCGTACGTGTCGAGTTTACGTTAAATCTTACCTTGCTTGAAGAGGGTTCATTTATTGCACAATATCACTCAAGAACATGAAAGTTTCTTTAAAGCACTAATGTCTTTTACTTCAAGGGATGAAGTAAGATTTCCTATCGATCCACTCAAACCGGATAGACTCCTGGATTTTAAAAGAGAGCTTAAACATGTACTTAGGAAACCAAATACTATTTTATAATGGCCTTATATGAGGAGCACATTTTTGTAGTTTGTTAACTATCAATAGGTAGCAAGAAATAAGGATGGATCTCCATCTACCCATATGTCGATTTGTTTTTTTGCTTTCTTTTTGCAATCCATCCACTTCAGAAGGTTGAGGAGCCCTTGAGAATACCTTTCTTGTCATTGCATACTCATGACTAACGGCAATGTTGATATGGAACTTATCACAATGATTTTCGGTGGTTGAAAGCTCAGTGAGGGTGTTTGGGTTCAGGTTCTCCATGGTTTGCTATGAAGAGTGAAGCAAAAGCGTCTAAAATGACATGAAAGAGAGAAACATGCCTACTATGGAAAGTAGACTAAAAAAGTGTGAAACATCATAACCACACATTATATAGGTCTGTGAACAAGAGGAAAATTTGAATTTTGAAGAATGCCTGATGACCACAAACTTTGAGGCGTAAGATAGCACACAAACTTTTCATGATTATCACATGAGTTTCTCTCTCTTCAAAATTTGCATAAGATACATTTGAAATGATCTCAAATGGAATTTTTTAAATGATTTGACAACTTTAATCTAGACTAAGCACAACCAAAGGCCGTTCTTCACCCTAATGTACTATCACAGACGGAGCTTCTTTTTCAAGTATGGTGGTTTCTCCTTGTCCACTACACAAGAGTAACTTAGACGGGATGGAAAAGATGCTCTAGCTCATGTTTTGATTGCACTTTCTGTGAAGTGTCATATAGTTCCACACATTCTATCATGTTCTACAACAAGATAAGCATGGGACACTCTTGCTTCTTTATATGTTGTGCATAATGAAGCACGTGTTGCATACTTCATAAAGCAATTTGAGGATGTATGTATGACTAAAAATGAGTCTATGGATGTGTATTTGACACACATCAAGGACTTGAGAGAGCAATTGGAAAACATTGATGAGATTATTCCAGATGCATCACACATCTCTACATTGTTGAAAGGATTACCATAATCTTATCAAAGCTTTGCCACTACACTCCTTTTGGTTGCTTTTGATTGAGGGAATGCAAGCACTTGGTATCTCACAAAAGAGGAAAAGCAAGTATGGTTTGGCTTTGGGTTCATCAAAACCAAAGTCCCAACCTTCCTCTTCCACTCATTCCTCTAATGATGTTGATTTGAAAAAGAAGAAGAGATGCAAATATTTCCGGAAGGTTGTTCATACTATTGATAAGTGTAGAAAGCTTGTTATGGGAAATGAAACGAAGAAGGAATCCAGCATGTCTATTATGAAAAATTTAGAAAATGTTAAGAATGATGAAGCTAACATGGCTCAAGATTTTTGGGCATGTGTTTGTACATGTCATTATGATGCTTCTTTGCATTCTAAATGTATAGTTGTGAGTGAGGTGGATTCGGATTGGTTCTTTGATAGTGGTGATTCAAAGCACATAACTTCATGCAAAAGATTTTTTTGCATCTTCAAAAGGTGCACCCAAAGGAGGACATGTGGTGTGTGCAAACAATGCCTCTTAATTATGAGAAAGTAAGCTTAGGGCTGCAAGTGAAGGTGTGATTCTCATGAAAAATGCATTGTATATACCTGGTATCAAGAAGAACTTAATTTCACTTCCATTGATTGCCAAAGCATTGTATGAACAATGTTGATGATAAGTGTATGGTTCATGATTTCAACAATGCTGATATTATTGTGATGTCTCGTACATTATGTAATGGTCTATATCACATGGATACATACAAAAGGGCTGCCTCAAATTCCTTGGATGCTCATACTTCTTCCATGGCTGAAATGGAGCTTTGACATGCTCGTTTTGGTCACTTGATCTTCATTAATTTTCTTTACTTGCAAAAGAAAGACATGGTTATTGGTTTACCAACACTTGATTCCATTCAGAAGCATGCATGTGAAGGTTGCATTCTTGGAAAAATGCATCGTGCTTCTTTTCCAAAAGAAAGTCATACACACACTACAAGAAAATTACAACTTGTTCATATTAATGTATGTTGTCCCATCAAGACCCCATCTTTTGGAAAGCATGTGTATTTCGTTGCCTTCATTGATGATGCTACTCATCATACATGGGTGTAGCCTATGAGAACAAAGAATGAGGTATTGTCTTGCTTCAAGCATTTTTAGCTATAGCCAAAAATGTTTCTTCAAGCAAGCTTTTGACTCTACACACGGATCGTGGTGATGAATACATGTCACATGAGTTTAATGATTTTCTTTGTTAAACATGTATTTCACACTAATGTATGGTTTCATATACACCTTAGCAAAATTGTGTTGCCGAGAGTGTAAATAGAACAAGCATGATGTAAAGTTAAAGAAAAGCACCTTCTTGATAAGTTTTGGATGGAAGCAGACATGTGTGCAAACTATGTGTTGGATCATTGCCCCACAAAAGCATTGAGATTCATCACTCCTTATGAGGCTTTGAATGGACATAAGCCTATGGTTAGTCATATGCATGTGTTTGGTTGTTTGGCATATGCTCTTGTTCCATCACAACAACATCACAAACTTGATGACAAGGCAAAGAAATGTATATTTACTGGTTCTAGTGCTAAAAGTAAGGAATATCATTTGTACCATCGATTGATAAACATAATCATTGTGAGTCAAGATGTGGTATTTACTAAAAGTTCAATTTTCCATTTATTTGAATGCAAAAAATAGCAACCATTTAGCTCACAAGATATGTTCGATACACTTATTTCTTTGTTCCAAAGTGGTGCATTTGACTATGGCCATGTAGACTAGCCAACTGAGGCTCAAAGGGTTGAAAAAGTTTAGCAAAATAGAGCATAAAATGCTGAGAATTTCGAGCCAAAGATGGCTGAAAATTTTGAGCCAAAAATTGTCAGAATTGTGTTGGAAATTGTGAGCCACATTTGGCTGAATATTTGCATCAAAATATGGCAAATGTGCATGAAATTTAGCCCATGCACGATCTACATGTTGGTGATGTAAAGCATAATGAATGCATGTATGTCAAGAGTGCACAAACTATGCCGAAGTGGTTGAAACAAACTTTGCAAGATAGCAAACTAAGTGCACCTTTAGTTGGTAGAAGAAGATCAAGCTCTCGCCATGCATGAAGTAATTTTGTGGATTATTCTCTTATTGAAACATGTAATGAAGAGCCACTTATGTTTGAAGATGCATGTGACGATCCATAATGGATAATTGCTATGTAATCATTAATGGATTCCATACATATGAATGGTACTTTGAAAAAAAATGTCATTGATACAAAGTGGGTTTACAAGATTAAGAGAAAATTTGATGGTGTAGCATTGATCACTACAAAGCTAGATTGGTTGCCAAAGGATATGCACAACAATATGGCATTGACTATGAGGAAACGTTTTCACCTAGTTCATGCATGACTACTATTCATACCATGGTTGGATTGTCTATCCATGGAGGTTGGAAAGTAAATGAGTTGGATATAAAAACAACTTTCTTGAATGGTGAGTTGCTTACATAAATTCTTGTATGGTCTGAAGTAAGCTCCATGTGCATGGTATGAAAACATCCATAAGCACTTGATTGCTCTTCACTTCACATGTAGTCCAATCGAAAGCACACTCTATGTATGCAAAGATGGGGCTGATCGTATATTGCTTGTTCTTTATGTCGATGACATACTTTTGATTGGGTCATGTGATTGCTTTTTCTTCATGTCGATGACATACTTTTGATTGGGACATTATTACGGTTGATTTGCAACATACCTTTGATGTCATTTATCTTGGTCTTTTGAGCTACTATCTTGGCATCCAATTTATATTTGTTGAAGGGGGAATTGTTATGCATCAAGGAAGTATGTTGAAAAACTACTTTAACATTTTGAGTTTGAGCATTGCAACCCAGTTTCCACACCAGTTGAGATAGGATTTAGGTTCTGAGTTGAGGATTCAAGTGATCCATTTGACACTTGTCTTTATCATCAAGTTTTGTGATGTCTTATATATGCATGGAACACAGGCTCAGATATACAATATGCAGTTCCATGTTGAGTTGATTCATGCATAGCCCTGACAAAAGCATTTGCAAGTAGTGAAACATGTGTTCACATATCTCAAATGCACTTTGGGTTTAGGTCTCTTTTACAGATATTGATTGGACTAGTTGTTATGATACTCGCATGTCCACTAGTGGTAATTTCTTTTTCCTTGGCGACTCATTCATATCTTCGTTGATTAAGAAGCAACCAATAATGGCAACATCAAGTTGTGAAGCTAAATAGAGGGTAATTTTCACGGCTACATTGCAGTGTATATGGATGAGACACCTATTGAAGGATTTTTGCATGGAGATTGATGTTGCTATGCATATTCTTAGTGATAGTTAGAGTGCATTGGCTATTGCATGAAACCCAATGTTTCATGCATAGAACAAACATATTGAGGTGCATTGTCAATATGTTACAGAGCACCTTCATGCAGGAGATATTGATTTGTTACATATTCCTAGAGAAGATAATGTGACAGACATATTCACCAAAGATCCTCCACCGGAAAAGTTTGAAGCTTCCACAAAGCTTTAGGATTATCACCTTGTGGGGACTCATTTGGCACTTCTTTTACGTATTGAAATCATTTTCGCTTGGGGGTTTGTTATAGTTATGTGTTCCTTGAGTAGCTTTGATGTGAACCTTTTCGCTATACATGGGTAATTTTTTTCTCTAGTTCTCGCTATGGATTTTTTTCCCATGTTACCACATACATGATTCATTGATATGTGGTGGTACTTTGTAATTACGGATATTATTCAACTCTTAGTTTAGTTTAGTTCATTATTAATAGGGAGAGGTATTTGAGCCATCCATCTTCGCCATGCGTCTTGTTGTGTTTGTGCTCCTTGTGTGTGCTTCTTGTGTGTCTCTCACACTTCTACACACACACAACAATATATTCTTAACTCAATCTCTAAATTTTTTACTCCCAATATCCATAGTTGCAAGACATCACAAGAGACTTGGAATGCTCTTTAAACATTCTTCTCATCAAGTACCAAGGCAAGAAAAAATCAAGTATGAATGGAGTTCACCACACTCAAGAAGATGCCCAGACAAAGTGTGACTAATTTTGTCACTAAAATGAAGGACATAGCAAACCAACTTGGAAGCATTGGAGAAATCATGGATAATGAGTAGGTACTAAGGCAAGTGATCAATGGAATAAAGGCATATGACAAATGGGAATCCTTTACCACAACCATGGACCTCTATATGGACATGCAAGTTCCTGATTTCAACACCCTCAATGAACAATTGTTCACACATGAGCCAAAGCTTATGAAGAATGGAGACAACCAAAAAGGTAATCAGTCCTCTGCTCTCAATAAAGATAGCAAAGGTTAAGGTAAAAATTCTAATGATGAAGGTAGTACCTCTCAAGCAAACTTTTCAAGAAGAGGTAGAGTCTCAAGAGAAGGAGATGAACATGTATCTTATATAGACTAAGATTTCTCAAATCATGTAGCAAGGAATGTAGCTCTATTCTTATATTTGGAGGATCCAATAAATAGACATGCAATACAAACAAGAGATGGCACAGGGCATCTAGTGGAGAAGATAGGCAATTCGAAGACTTCAGATGGTAATATGAACCTATTGAGCACCGTATTCTATGTGCCAACCATCACAAAAAACCTCATAAGTGTACTTCAGATTGTTAAGAAAGGATTGTAGGTTAGATTCACAAAGGCTGGAGCATTTGTAGAGGATCCACATCAGGGTTTCAAGAGGATACACAAAAGAGAAAAGTCAAGTAGATCATTTACATTAGAGCTCCAAGATACTAGGAACATTTTATTATTCAATTATGGTAGTCAAACCTTATTAGAATTGGAAATTTGGCATAAAAGGATAACTCATATAGATGAAAGGTGTTTGAAGAAAATCAATAGGGATCAAAGTGTGCTTCGTCTACCAAACATATCCAAACAACCCCTAATATACAAATATAGTGCTTGTCAATTTGGTTTCACAAAGAAGGGATGCATTCATGGAGACCTATTCAAGCTATTCCATACAGATGTATGGGGACCAAGCAAGGATCCTTCAATATCTGGATCTAGGTATTATGTATTCATTGATGATTGTAGCAGATGGAAAATACTATATTTTATGACGCATAAAGATGGTGTTCTCTTGTTTCAAGAAATATCTAGCACTTGTAGAAAATCAAACAGGTAAAACTTTGAAGAGGCTAAGGTAAATTACAACCACATATATTACCTTAGGGAAAAATGGAGTGGTAGAGAGAAGAAGTAGAACTAGTATAGAGGGTGCAAGGTCAATGCTAAATGAGAGGAAGTTGCCCAATCACCTATTGGCAGAGGCTATATGCACAACCACCTATCTAATCAATAGACTCCCATCAAAAGAATTGGATGGGATGACACCTTATGAAGCATGGAATGGAAGAAGACCTAGCCTTGAATCCTTGCAAGATCTTTTGAATAAAAAATATATCGAGAAAAGAGAAAGACTGAAGCACTTATTTTGTCTCTCGAGGTATGCGCCCTATGTAACTTTGGCTTCGGACAATCGATGTCTCGACCCACCCTTCCGAGATATAAAAAAATAATTTAGAAAATATTTGTTCCACAAACCGTGGCAATGGCTACATGAGCATGTGATGAAAAACAAAAATAGAATAGTTGTAAATGTAAGTACGTGGTTGCAATAGACATGGTCGGCAATGATGCATGAGTTTACTTTATTGATAATGAATGGACGTGGATACGACATGAGGGTGCACTCTCGAATGCCCCACTCTTCACCTTCTCCTCGTGCATTAAAATCAATAATCATCCATTCAATTTCCTACGACCATCCTATTCTAGCAAGAATTGGGGCAGTTTTCCACAAATTGCCTTGAAAGTCATTAAACATTTATTAATTCTAGGTCCATAAGCAATGCAGAAGGTGCAGAAGGTGTTAATCCAAACTTCTTTATATTAAAAAAAAGTTTCAGTTGTACTTTTCTTTTCCTTTTATTTATTACAAGTCCGGGACAGTAGGCTAAGGCCGAACTTCCTTTGTATTAAAAAAAAAAGTGTTAAGCTAGTGCCCGAGGCAATTCTATTACTATCGACGTGCACTAAAGTATTTGTATCATTGAAAAATAGTCTTATTATCATCTTTTGGCTATGAGAAAGAAGAAGCCCCTATTATCATCTTTTAGTGGCTATGAGAAAGAAGAAGCCCCTATATTTGGTTAATCTAAGCAGGATGAGTCACCAAGTACGTCAATAAATTGCGAGAAATCACGAAGAGGAGCGGAGAAAAAGGATATCCCTATTTGATAGAGTTTTTAAGTCCGATCACTTTGGAGAGCATCCCGTTGTCACCTATTTGATAGAGTTTTTAAGTTCGATCTCACCAACGCAGCAACCTTCTTGACGAATTTAGGCCCACACCCCAAATCTTTCACAGATTGAAGAATTAAGTCCCATTCAAGGCAACCATATGCTTTATCAAAAATTGATCTTAAAGAAGATGATGTCTTAGGAAGAATTTTTAGCAAATTCTATGCCTTCCCACACATCAGATATGTCCTCTAAGATAGATCTACCCGTAATGAAATCTCTTTGGTTTTCACTGATCCAATTAGGAAGATGCTCAGTAATAGAATTAATGATGACTTTCACAAAGATTTTATAACCCTCTACAACTAATGTTGAAGAATCACTCACAAATTTGGCATACAGACAGACATAAAGACAAAGAAAGACAAAGAGAAGCAGAAACAAAGCATTCAGAAAATCAAACCTTAGTGAAGGGACAAAGCCACGACTGTAATATAGTTCATAGAAACTTCTAGAAATACGAGTTTTGAATCTCGGAACAAAATTTATATATATATGAGGTAGAAGATCCTAATATATGATGAGAGAAGAAGAGAGTACAGAGAGCTTATAGAACCGGAATAGAATAGCACATATAGAAACTAAGTGTAGTGATATAGAAGACGCCAGAAATTGCATATGTAGAGATGAATAATAGAACCTGAAATGTCGGGTATTCATCTAAGAGAGAGCTGGTAAGGAATAACTACTCAGAGTAGGAGAGTTTTCCATAGCTATGAGCAAAGTGAGGCCAAGCTATTTTTGTACACATCTTCTCTAATAGAAAACACATGTTCATGTGGAAGTTTGAGTGCATTCTTCGTATGTGAAGAAATCTGAGTGATTTCATATTACTATGAAAGTTAGTTAATAGTTACAGTTTTCTCAGTAAATGTTTTCCGGTACATCTACAAGTTAGATCTCGCAACATAATGTAAAGTTTTTCATGAGTGATAGCTCATCTTGAGGTTAGGAATCTGAACTACAAACTGATCAAAGAGTTTTGTGAAACGGAACATGTACACACAGTACAAAGTATGACCGTAAAAGTCATCCAGAACTGGTGAAGTTTTTCCTTAAACTTCAGAAAGAGTTCATTTACTAAAGGAAGCTCAGATATAACTTCCTTACTTCATCTACAGTCCGCTAACAGTCCGATGAAGTTACGGTGAAATTCTGGTAAGTTAAAAACACACTTTTGGCATATTTGAGTGACGGAAAGAATATCTAATAGTTAGCAAACAAATAATTATAAAGTTTGAAGTAAATCAGTTCAAAATTGAAGCCTGAAGAAAAGGCAAAGTTTTTTGTAAAGTGAATTTTCAGATTTCACTAAATACAGTTATAAAGCTTTTAAGTTCAGAAAGGTTGCTAAGCTACTGATGATTATAGAGGTGTTCTAACATCACTTTAGCTTAGTTCTAGTTGAGTCGTGGCAATTTTCCGCAGTCTTGTTAGTGAACAAGCTTTTGCCAGGACATCATATAACCTCAACAACTAAGTGGTAGGCCCCCAATTTTTTATCTTGTTTTTTCTATCCTTTTTTGTGAAACAACTTTATCACCTCTTCATTGAGACATTTGGGCAAAGCACCAAAATGCATAGATCCATTCTAGATGAGGCCAATAGTGTTCACAAGAACACTCTTACAAATCTTGAAGAATTTGCTCCTAAGCTTTTCTAGACCTAGGCTCTTGCTCGAAGGTAGCGAATTAATTGTGGTTACAATTGAGTAAGAAAAGTAGACCCCGCATGAGGGTGATAAGAGGGTGATTAACCTTCTTTGTAATGCCATCTAATCTTTGTAAGATCTACCCCTACTATGTGGGACTTGGGGGGTCCCATGGGCACTAGTCTGCTTCACTTGTAGCTTTCTTTTCGTTTATTTAATTCAAGTATGGGAGAGTAGTCTAAGGCCGAACTTCCTTTATATAAAAAAAACAACTATCAGCATGTACATAGATGATCTATAAGAGAACGGGTGAGTGACAATATTGAAAATAGGAATTTGGAGATCCTCAAGCTCCCACTCATTACGTTTTCTTGAAGTTTTTTAAATCTCCTAAAGGGATTCCATCTTCTATACTCATTTGCACTTCCGCTAAAAAAAAAAAACACTTTAGAAATCTCTGTTTTCCCTCTTCCAAATTGGTAGTTTGGTAGTTTATCAGAGTCAAATCTCGATACTTAAGACCTATACACACCCCAAACTATCACATATAACCTTTATCCCATCTCTCCATGAATGGAGTTGCAAAGAAATGAAAAAATTCATGTAGTTGTACTAATTTCTCTTGAACCTTCTCTAGCTCACATACAAACGTGGAGTAGACCTGAGGAGGATAATTATCCCACGTATGCCTCTTTGCTCTATGTCACATGCCTCTATACTTTCCACTAAGGACTTTTCATCTTCAATGTTTAAGAGGGAGGGAGCTTAGCTCTCCTCCCGTATCCCTCATGGGCACTCACATTAATCCTCGTTGGGTAACAGGTATTTACCACCATTGACTAAACACATAATGTTTCACACAAATAACAGAGTGCAAATTTCTCCATCAAGTCGTCTACTTCATCGTATAGTGTATTGAAAATCAAGTTTCTATATCAAGGCAGGACTCAGTTACAAATTTCCCCCAGATGAATAATAGATGAATATCATCTAAGCTCCACCAATATTGATTCAATTCAATTCAAACTAATTAGCCACCAAAATAATCCACTTACACAAATTGGTGGCTAGTTCCCTAGATTGTAGGAAAGGTAAGAATTGTGTATAAGGTTTGTGTGTAATCATGTGTGCATCCTCACGCGTGATTCAAATTGTGATTTCTTCATACTTAATGTGTTCAACGACAAGGAACGCCGTTAATTTCTTAGCTTCATTTCTCTCAAGTTTATTTCTCTCGAGTTTAGGCCCATGTATCTAAGTGTGTAGTTAGATAGTTACCAGAGCATTTGTATCTGCAGTTCCATTGCATTAATCATGTTCAATTAAAACATCATTGCACTCATTATATCATTTTCTAAAGTTTTGCAAAGTATCAAATTTTCACTCAAAGTTGGTTGTGGGAAACAACCTACTTTTTGAACCTATACCCCTGCACATAGGCAAAGAGTGTTCGAGTTAGAGAGCCTATCTTGGTATGCGTCATTCTCTATGATTAAAATCCAATCTCTTTGATTTAGAGAATGTGTCTTAGATCATAGAGTCTTCACGAGGCGTGCAGAAACGTAATTCTATTCTGTCAATAACTATAGAGAAAAATCCAAAACAAAGAGCATATATCTTTCTGCAAACGTCTAATGGAGGGGACACTTCTCCTAAAGCTGCATAATAATGATCATAATGTCCCCCACTACTGGTACCAGAGCGATTCCAAGATTACTGAGATCAAATGAATTCACATAAATGACTTGAAATGATAAAAAAATTATAGAATTCTAGCAAGCAGCTATTCACCAACTAGCAAAGAGAAGAAGATTTCAAAGGGGCTATATCAAGACAAGCGAATTGTAAATCAAGGATTATCAAGGGAGAAGCTATTACGAGCTAACATTCATACCCTCTAAGCCTTACATACACATGAGAGGGATTTAGAAGAGCTCCGTTTCTAGCGTTTTATTTTAGAATACAATCCACAAAAAGAAAAGTTAAAGAATAGACGTTATGAGCCTTGGAGCTAAAAGGTTAGCAACTTTCTTATGGGAAACCAATTGTAAGCATCATTGAGTGCCAATGTTTGAGCACATATAAGAATTTGACACATTCGAGCTCGCTTGGGACACCCTAGAAAGGTGTATCCATCCTCCACCAATGCAATAATTTTTATCCGAAGAATGAGCATAATAATTTTAGGAAACCTCAACCACTAATGTGAATGTATGAATTTTCAATGCTTATGAGCTTTTAGATGCCTTAGGCTCCGTTGGGATCCCAATCATAGATAATAACTTTATAATTTCTTAAACTTGACTCTGAATATTTTTGCCTACTATTATGATTAGAGAGAAGAGTTTAGGAGGATCTAAAGGAAAGGGCAATCAAATCAAGTTTATTATTCATGCCAAGGCAAAATAAATAGAGTTGATAGAAATCCAAAGAGAGGGAGATTAAAAGATTAAATTAAAGCTCTAAAAATATATAAATCACCATCCAAAGACAAGGATCAAGAGGAAGAGGGAGATGTGAAGATCTGGATTTGTAGTTGATGAAGATGAAGTGGTGCTGCAAAAACTTTGCACTACACCAGCCAAATAATTTTCAGGGATATGTAGTGGGCCCTTTTAGCTTGCCAAAGGATGTATTAGACACCCTACATACCTTGCAAGATCACTCGCAAAAAGTTGAATCAAAACATATAAGTTGGAGTAGATTCAAGAGCAAAAAGCTTGCTATTTATGTTCATACATGTGCTCAGTATTTTGAACAATTCTCTCGCCACAACAAAAATTAGCTTAATTCCATTGTGGGAACTTTTACTAACTTAGTAAGCTAACAATCAAGATTTATCTCATAAAAAATGATGGATCACATAAAGAGAAAGAAGTCTAGCAAGTTTTAGGACCATCCCGATTTTCATGGGCTATAGCACTACTTAGACCCGTGAGCAGAAAAATGATTATAACTCATGATTTAGAAATACAATGCTTATGAAATTGTGTAAGCATATACTACACAGTATGATGCCTCTTTAAAGTTTTGAATCATGGCAAATGATGAAGTACACACTGAGAACTAGCTGTGATAAATGTGATGGAGTGCTCACAAAGAAGTAGAGAATGAAGCAATATAGTCAACGTCAACTGAACATAACTCAAGTTTGAAATAATCACCAGCAATGCAAATTTTTTAGTATATGGTAGACATAGAGAGCTAACCTTACCAAGTTGAATCACTAAAAACGGTGCACCAAGATCAGAGAAATCATCTCTGCAATCTGGTGGAGAAAATAGACATATATTAGTGAACAGTACACTTCACAAAAGCATGAAAATATCAACTGAAATGATCATGAAAATGAAAGTATATTGACTATAAAATACAATGGACTTATTGATACATATGTGTGCCTTGAAACCACACATTGATATGGCATAAATCTCAGCTTATGGAGGTCTTTTTTTTCTTAAATGCGACTAGAAGGCCATGCATTTATAGTGATCTTTGGAGCCAAGATTTGAATTTGAATCTTCCTATAATCACTATCCAAAATTTTTAATGATTGATTTGATTCTCAAACTACCTTAAATCACAAATTCCTAGCTTCTACTTTCTTTTTTCATCAAGTGGAATCAACCACTTTAGATTCTTTCACGTTTTACATCAAGTAAATACTCAAAGATTACAAAGGGTGTTCACAAGTGAACTCTACAATTTCCATACATTGTCTTCACTTTAAAGCTTCTCCTATGAGCTTGTGAGACTCAAGCCAATACTTAGGCTTGTCATACAATTTCATCAACACCTCCCCCTCAAGCCAAGTATGCTTGAGGTCTTCAATCCTCCGAGATTACTTGCAACCCAATCATAGCCTTGAATTTGCAAAGCTTTGCAGCATCCAGTGCTTTGGTTAGAATATATGCACATTGTTGATAAGTGGACACATAAGTTAACTTAATTTTCTTGCTTACAATTTTCTCTCTTACATAATTATAATTTACTTCACTATGTTTAGTCCTTGCATGAACAATTGGATTGGCAGCTAGGTGATTAGAGCTCATATTGTCACCAAAAATAGTTGGCGTCCCAAATTTCAATCCAAGATCTGTGAATAGTGTCTTCATAGACATAGGTTCTTGCGTACCTATGGCAAGACCTCTCTATTCAGCCTCTGTGGAAGAGAGAGCAATTGTGGGTTGCTTCTTGGATGACAATGAATCAAGTTTTGGACCTCCAAAGGTAAGATAACCTGAGGTGCTCCTTCTCTCTTATTTGGAGCCTGCCCAATCTGCATTGAAGAACAATTTCAAACTTAAATCAGATACACCATTGGATTACCTGCAATCCTACAATCTTGCATCTTGAGTTTTGCCAACATGTTCTTAATGTACTTTCTTTGAGTGACAAACAAACCATGATCTTTGTAGACAACTTCCAATCCTAGGAAGTAGGTAAGGGAACCCAAATCACCTACCTTGAATTCTTCTCGCATCTGTTCCTTGATTCTCTTCATGCCATCTGTATCATTTCTTGTATGTATAATATCATCTACATACACACACAAATAGATGACTTTAGAATTACTCTTTTTTATGAATAGTGATGGATATGCCTTGCTAGGTTGAAATCTTTTGTCCTCCAAGAATGAGACAAGCATGTGATTCCAAGATCTTGCGGCTTTTTTGAGCCCATATAAAGCTCTATTAAGTTTACACACATAATCACGATACATGTGATTCTCAAAACGAGGTGGTTGTGCCATATATACCTCTTCTGTTATCCATCCATTAAGAAATGCATTTTTTACACCCAATTGGAGTATCTTCCAATTCTTGGAAGAAGAAATACTAAGAAAAACCCTAACTATGGGCATCTTTGTCACAGGAGAGAGGGTTTGTTCATAACCAATGCCCTGAGTTTGTGCAAAGGCTTTTGCTACAAGCCTTGCCTTATACGTGTTAATGAAGCCATCTCAGTTCTTCTTCACTTTGTAAGTCCACCTTGAGCCTATCACTTCCATTGATGGAGACTTGGGAACCAATTCCCAAGTGCTATTCTCCTCAAGAGCTTCAATTTCTTCTTCCATTGCATGCCTCCATTCCGATTTCTTCTTTGCTTCCTCAAATGTTGAAGGTTCCTCTTGATTTATGTCTTGTGCTAGATAGATTGAATGTTTAGTGAACAAAAAAGTATCAAAACCATATCTTTCTGGTTTTCGTTTCTCCGTCATGGACCTTTTTAGGCCATGATGTGATGATTCTGCCTCTTATCCAAGTTCGTGGATTTTTGCTTTACCTTTAGACTTCCACATTTTGATTTTTTCCTATTGAGTTGCTTCATCATCTTCTGAGGTATCCTACTCTTCAACTTTAGAAGAATTATCCTTAACAAGTTTTGGAAAATCTTCTTCAAGATCATAAGGTAAGTTGACCTTTCTACATGAATCTTCATACCAAGAACTATTCTCATCAAATACTACATCTCTACTCAGCAAGAATACTTTGGTTGTTCGATTGTACAATTCATAGCCCTTTTGATTGTTATCATATCCAATGAATACACACCTTTTTGCTTAGCGATCACTCTCTTGAAGAAAGGAGTCAAATTCTTGGGAGAAGTACTGACCTCCATCTGATATTAGACTTTTTAATGTTTGACCTGTGTTAAATGGTAAACACTTTGTTCTAACTATCACAAGGGCGTTTAACCAACTCTTGGGGGGTTCTTGGGAGTGGTAGGGGTCTGTTATATAGAGGCCCTGTACTTAGTTCCCAAAGGTACTGTTCACACTCAGCACTGTAATAATGCTAAGAACTCTATCAAATTGCCCTACTTAGAATTTACCGTCACAGTCTTAGCTCAACGAAACGTACCAAATGCACTAAGATGCCATATTGCATCTACGCATAAACTTACAGGAATTACCAGAACAAGAGTATTCGATCAGCTTCACAGAACGGGTTTCAACGATCAAACAACACCGTAATGTAGAGAATTTGAGAGTTCAACACACAGTATTGGAAACTCAGTACTCAACTTAGCAGATCCTTACTGCACTTAACTTTGCCGCAGGCAGAGAGATACCCACGCTTACAATAACACAGTGTAGATCCGAATATCAGAACACTAACACAGTTGCTCGGATTTCGCCAATTCTTGACAAAGAACTTCCAAGAAGTCGTAATACATAGTGCGTGAGCACATTCCAACAGAGATGTATAAACAACTTACTCAAACGACAGTAATGGAACTCGCAACCTCAACAGAGTTCACTAGGTAACAAATACAGATACACACAGTACCATTAGTCTACGTAGAAGATCGCAAAGATACTCTAAGTACTCCAATCGTTACATAGTAACATTCAGACTGATAGTATAGTTATCTCCCGAACGTTATGAAGTTTATTAACACAACCAAGATCGTCGGAAGACAACAAGAACGATGGACAAAGCCAGGTACGAACAAGAACGTAGAACACAGAGGTTATGCAAAAACAAACACTACCTCAACACTCAGACAGAAAACCAGACGAACAGTCTGGTGATAACACGACAATAGGCCAAAATCACATCGCCCTCTCTTGAGCACTTCTTTTCATTGCTTTATATAGAAAGTACAAATAGGTGTGTAACCACCTTTCGCACGTGTTCTGCCAAGATTTCCGTTACATCTGTCCCAATTCGGCGGCCGACTAACACGTGTTTGATTCTCCACAAGAGCCAAATATATTTTGAAGCATGAAAAGATTTCATTTTTGTGTTTCATAAAGTATAATATAGTCCACCTATGACAATCATTAATGAAGGAGACATAATACCTTGATCTAGATATTGAAGCATCCTTGCTAGGCCCCCATACATCTGTATGAAGCAAATCCAAGAGATCTCCATGCATATATCCTTTCTTCATGCATGGTAATCTGTGAGAATTTTGAAATCGACATGCACTACACTTCTAAATCATGTGTAGTTTTGACAAGCTAAGAAGTCCCAGTACACTTTGGTCGCTGAAAATGTGCTTTAATGATCTTTCACCAATCTGTGCTAAGCTTTTGTGCCATACTTCCAATTTTGTGAGTGTTTGACTTCCATAATTAAAGAGAACAATGTTTCTAGTGTCTTGTAATTCAACTCTGAACAATCTACCTATCTTTTCATCTTTTGCAATTCTCCTAAATCCTTGACATGGATCATCAAAAAATGCTCTTGCTTTTATGAGCCTAACTTACAACCCTTTCTCCACTATCTGCACAACACTTATCAAATTCTTTGTAATGGTAGGGACATAGAGTACCTTACTGTGTAGGTTGATGTTTCTATCAAGTGCTTTCACATTTCCTATGTTTTCCACCAAGTGTCTTGTATCATTTCTTGTCTTCACTTCATGCTTGTTCCTTGGATCTTCTAAATCTGATAGGAGGCCCACATTTCCTACCACATAATTGGAACAACCTGAATCTATGTAGAAAACATGCTCATCAGATTTACCTTGTGGCGTTTCCATATTCATGATTAGTGATGATTCCTCTTGATTTGAGTCTTCCATGCAGTTATTGAAGTCTCTTCTTCGACTATTGCCTCCTTGATAGTTTGAATGTTTGTAATTGTTATGGTTGCCATGGTAACTATTGAACCGTCCTCTTGAGTAGCCATAACTTCCTCCATTGTAGCCTCTGCCTTTTTTATTCTTGGAATTCCTTAAGAGATTTTGAATTCTATGATTAGTTAATCCACAAATAGAGCATGAGTTAGAGTTTTGGATCTCGCTTTGCCTTGTATTCCTCCTCTGCCTCTACCTCAACCATATCTTCCTCTACCTGCATAATTAGCTTGATGTGTACCTGCTTCATCATCCACTTTCTCTCCTCTTCCTTTGTTTTCTTTTGACTTGCTTTTATCACTATACAAAACTCAAGATTGATGACATTTGGAGCTTTCTCCATTCTTGATAAGCTTGGCCTCTTGAGTAAGTAGTTCTCCTATGAGTGTGTTGAAATCTGGTACATGCATATCCATATATAGATCCATAGCTGTGTTGAATGCTTCCCACCTGTCATTTGTCTTCAAGCCATTGATGACCTATCTTACAAATTTTTCTTCATCTATTACCTCTTCAATGCTTCGCAACTGATGTGCTATGTCCGTGAGCTTTGTGACAAAATAAGTCACATTTTTTTGGGAGGTTTCTTGAGAGTTGTGAAGTCTAGCCATAGTTGATGCTTCTTGGCCTTTGTACTTGAAGAGAAGAAGGCTTCAAGTGAATTCCACAGCTCCTAAGATGTTTTACAAGGTCTAATGTGAGGCAAAAAAAAATCTGAGATTGAGTTGAGGAGATAAGACCTTACAAGTGCATCCTTGGAGCACCATGTGCTCAATCTTTCTTGATCTTCTTGTGTTGGTTGCCCTTTGTTCTTGAAACTTCGCATAACTTCATCCCCAGCTATATAACCATATAAATTCCTACATTGAAGATAAGCGTCCATCCTAAATGACGAGGCTGAGTAGTTACCTCTGTCCAATTTGTCAATTGATGAAGGAAATCCATCTGCCATGTTGTCCAACCTTGCTCCGATACCACTGTGAACAGATGGATTTGTAGTTGATGAAGATGAAGTGGTGCTCCAAAAACTTTGCACTACACTAGCCAAATAAACACCATGAATATGTATTGGTCCCTTTTAGCTTGCAAAAGGATGTATTAGACACCCTATATACCTAAAAATATGACTCTCAAAAAGTTGAATCAAAATAGATAAGTTGGAGTAGATTCAAGAGCAAAAGACTTGCTATTTATGTTCATACACTTGCTTAGTATTTTGAACAATGCTCTAGCCACAACAACATTTTGCTTAATTCCTTTTCGGGAACTCTTACTAACGTAGTAAGCTAGCAATCAAGAGATATTTCATAAAAAATTATGGACCACATAAAGATAAAGAAGTCTAGCAAGTTATAGGACCATCCTGATTTTTAGGGGTTGTAGTAGTACTCAGACTCATGACCAGAAAAATGATTATAACTTAGGATTCAAAAATGCAATGCTTATGAAATTTTGGAGCCATATACAAGACAATATGCTGATTCTATAACGCTTTGAATTATGGAAACTGATGAAGTAAACACTAAGAACTAGCTATTTACGTTCATACACCTGCTTAGTATTTTGAACAATTCTCTAGACAAAGCAACAATTAACTTTATTTCTTTTGGGAAAATCTTAGTAACTTAGTAAGTTAACAATCAAGATTTATTTCATAAAAAATGACGGATCACATAAAGATAAAGAAGTCTATAAAGTTATAGGACCATCCCAATTTTCATGGGTTGTAGCAGTACTCAGACTCGTGAGCAAAAATATGATTATAACTCAAGATTCAAAAGTCAAATGCTTATGAAATTTTTGAGGAATATACTAGAAAGTATGTTGATTCTATCAAGCTTTGAATCATGGAAAATGATGGAGTAAACACAGAGAACCAACTCTGAGAAGAAAAGTGATCTGATGGAGTCTTGATTGAGAAGTGGAGAATGAAACCATATAGTCGACTTCAATGGAATGTAACTTAAGATTTAAATGACCAATTGCATTGAAAATGTGTGAGTATACAGTAGACTTATAGAGCTAACGTTACCAAGTTGAACCACTAGATATGGTGCACCAAGCTCATAGAAATTATCTCTGCAATTTGACTGAGAAAACTAAGAGATATGGCAGTGAACAATACACTTCACAAAAGCATGAAAACATGAACTAAAATAATCATGAAAATGAAAGTATATTTATTGTAAAATATGATAGATTTACTGATACATATGTGTGCCTTGAAACCACACCTTGATATGGCATAAAGATCAGCTAATGGAGGTTTTTTTTTTAGAAATGCGACTAGAAGGCCATGTATTTATAGTGATCTTTGGAGACAAGATTTGAATTTGAATCTTCCTATAATCACTCTCCAAACTTTTTAGTGTTTGATTTGATTCTCTAACTACCTTAAATCACAAATTCGTGGCTTCTCCTTTCTTTTTTCATAAAGTGGACTCAACCACTTTAGATTCTTTCACTTTTTACATCAAGTAAATACTCAAAGATTGCAAGAGGGAGTTCACAGGTGAACTCTACAATTTCCATACATTGTCTTCAATTTAAACCCTCTCCTATGACCTTGTGAGGCTCAAGCCAATACTTATGCTTGTTATAGAGTTTCTCCAAGAGGAGATGTAGAGGAAGAGGTGGAAGATCACAAGGAAAAGAAGCATCATGCAGAATTCTAGAATCATGAGAATCTAAGTCACTATGCCAAATGTAGCTAGAGCAAGAGAGGAGTAAATGAGGGATACAAGAGGAACAAAGTTAAGTATACTGCCATTCAAAAAGGAAGAAAATGTGATCAATGAAGGGTTGTTTCCCATATACATAGATTTATGGGATCCTTCAAGGTTTTCTTGGATCTACTACATGATTGCAGATCCAAACACGTTTAACCACTTCAAGATGTCCAAAATCATAGTGGAGAAAGAGTTAAGGATGTATGTAAAGTTTTGATAAAGAGGAGAGTATTTCTTAGAAAACATTTCTAAGTTTCTTCATGAATATGAAATCATGAGGGAGTATACTCATATGAACCCAAACTGAATGAGGTGACAAAGAGGAAGAACAAATATATAGTAGAAGTGTCTAGGGCAATGCTAAACTAATGAATGTTTCTAATTTTTAATGGGTCGATCTAGAAAATAAATCATTATACAACGTCCAACCTCATAACTTATTGGGATAACACCTTAAAAAGCTTGGTGTGGTACAAAAACCTAAACTTGAACACTTTAGGATATACATAAGAAGAACTAGGATTATTGATGGGAGAACCGCCAACACATTATGGAAAATGATAATAACTATTCAAGGACGAGCACAAAAAACGAGAAAGAGTTGAGACTAATCCTAATTTTGAAAGTGAAGAAGGGCTACATAGTAATGTTCTACGTAGTGTGCAAGTATCATAGAAGTTTCTTTAACTTCCCAAAGCAGAGGTAGTGTCGTATCCCTTGATTACTCAACTCCTAGAGGTATTGGAAATGTTTAATGAGTGATTGTTAAAACAAAAGAAGAGTGTAACCTTTTGTCTCGCAAATCATCGCTAAACTAGGATCACATGAGACTAGATTTCCTGAATTCTGGTGTTCAAAAAGGCCAATAAATGTTTACAATATACTTAAATACAATCCTTACTTACCCTCACGGATAGATACCCAACATAGCCAAGCGAGCACAAATGCTAGATGGTTTTGATGATGATGATCAAGAGGCTTAATTTTTTAAAGATAATAAGGCCATGGTCATTTGGGGATTTTTTATTTGATGAAACTTATTTCTCAATATTCTAGATCGTCTACTAAGTACGAAAATGAACTTGGTGGCAATGATAGATCAGGATTGGAAGAGTATTTCTTGGTTAAGTTAGAGCAAGAGAAGTTCTAGACGGATATCGAAAAGATAGACATAAACTTAGAGATCATTTGAGAAGTCTTATATGATAAAGATTTTCCGAGGCTTCCATATTAGATTTATAACCTTCCTACATGAATTTAAATATGTATTGGGTCGGGGCTATAAAGTAATGCAATAGATAGACCTACAATTGTACCAACATTGGATATAGATCAAATATTTTGCAAAACCCATCGCGTAGCAAAACTACAGAGAAAACACAAATTATACAAAGCAAGTGAAATAACAGATTCACCTATTGCTAAAGATGGTTTTTTTGTGCAAATAGAGTACTTAGAATGGGTTTAACGCATGAATAGTTCTGCAAAGAAGAATACGTAGTTAAGGATCTGTGTGCACTCGCAGAATTTGTTGGCCTCTTTTCTTAAAATCCTATCTTTGCTACTACCTGTTGGAATGCTAAAACACTTGCATTTTATGTTTCTTATATCTATAACATGTATTGCATAAACCATCTGTATATACATGCACATGAAATTATATAAATTGAGACATATGCACATACATAGGTACATGATGACAGGCACAACATAAATAAACGAACATATAAACATATACTCATACATACATACAAAAACATAAAATTATATATATATATATATATATATATATATATATATATATATATATATATATATATATATATATATATATATAAAAGGTGGGTGCACTATATGGTCGCAAACACATAAATACATGCATCCATGAGCTCATTAGATACACATGCATATACATTTTTCTAAGACACATATTCATCCATGCAACATAAGCACACATGATCTCTCTCATTCATATATATATATATATATATATATATATATATATATATATATATATATATATATATATATATATATTAATTCACTCATGTATCATTACGCACATCCTTATGCAGATACTCACACACATTCTTTAGTTATTTATTTATTTATTTACTTGCTTCCAGAGGACTT
Source organism: Ceratopteris richardii (assembly GCA_020310875.1). Classification (NCBI taxonomy): domain Eukaryota; kingdom Viridiplantae; phylum Streptophyta; class Polypodiopsida; order Polypodiales; family Pteridaceae; genus Ceratopteris; species Ceratopteris richardii. The sequence goes on along the minus strand of CM035422.1, from coordinate 126,262,517 downwards.
GTCCTTGAAACTGCAAGATATTTTCAAGCATACCTGAGACCAACATTGAATTTGTGCTCGAGAAGAACAGGTGCCCTAAGTCATTGTTGCCACAAATTTGGCTAGGCGTTGCATTGGTCCAAATTCACTAGTGGAGGACTTGCATTTGCATTGTGCCTTTTTATCTCGATGAGAGGGTGCCAAAATGACTGAAACTTAAACTCCAATTGCAAGTTCAACCAGTCAAGACACCACCTCCTACTAAGCATGACATGAAGGTCCAGATCCTTCTTGAAGCTCACATAAGAAAATGGGGGCCTATCACTATGTTTTGAGGTTTAGAAAATCTTTGCGAAGACCATCATTACTTGAATTATTGACCATCTCTACATTTGGATCGATGAGGTACACAGAGAGTTCAGTAAGTTTAGATCTATCCTAGAGGCCGTATTTGATGTGTGGAAGACATTGACTATGGATTCTTTCCAAGTCGTCATTTTTCTTAAGAGCAATTTTGATAAAGTATATGATTGCGTCAAATGGGGCATCATTCCTCAATCTATGGAAGATTTGGGGTGTGGGCCTAAATTCATCAAGATGGTCGCTTCCTTGATGGGAAATGCAATAGCTTGGGTTAAGGCCAACGGGAAGCTCTCTAAAGTGATAAGACTGAAGTGCTCTGTCAAAGAGGAACGACCCTTTTCTCGGCTTCTCTTCACCATTGCTACTAATGGATTCAGGTACTTGGTGACTCATCCTTCTGAGATAAAGCAAATATAGGGGCTTCTTCTTCCTCATAATGAACAAGAAATGATAATAAGACTATTTGCTAATTATATAGATGCTTCAGTGTAGGACAATGGTAATAGCGTTTCCTCCTTTGGGAATTGTCTTAACACCTTCTCCATTGCTTTTGGATCTATAATTAATCACTCTAAAATGGATTGCAAGGCCCTTTCTAGAAGCTTGCCCCAATTACTAGTCAACCAAGGCTATTAGCAGCTTGCTAACGAACAAATTTTATGTCTACTTCATATCGTGATGGGTTTTGAGGCTTCAATGTGTCAAAGGTGAAATTGGGTGAATACCAAAATTGACCTTAGAATTAGCATACTAGAATAGCATGCTAGTTAAACCGGTGAGAAAGGTGATGGTTGTTAAAACCTTTCCTTTCTCTTAGTGATTTTATTTTTGGCACGTTAGAGGCTGAAAGAGAAAAAAGTGGATAAGTTGGGAAGTACTTCTAGAAATTTCTTGTGGAAGGGAGATACTTAAAGGAGGGGTATGGCCAAGATCAAATGGTCCACAGGTATTTCCCACAAATATAATGCTGGATTGGGCATTTTGGACATTAGGGGATGCTTGATAAAATGGTGTCAAAGTGGATGATCTAGGCTTTGTGTAACTAGGATACATCTTGGGTGATGTTGATTCTTAGAAATAAGTATCATCTTACATTGGTTGGTCTCCGTAGATGGAAGAGACACAAGTTACTCACTCTTTTGTTTTATCCTATTTGGGTGTCGCTTAAGGGATCGCATTTAGTTTGCTCCCTATGGAAGTGTTGGAACAAGATAAATCCCTTCATCTGGGCTACCAAGAAAATTGATTCTATTTGGATCCCTAATGGTGCCATAATCAAGATTAAAGAGGAAAACCTCCAAAGGGAAAACAATCTTTGGAATGAAGGATTTCGTATGCGAACACATCTTTGGAATCAGGATAGAAGACATAGGATTAGATATGACAACATTGATCCAGCAAGGGATGTTGAGTATGATGAGTGGTGCCCTGTAAGGCATAGAATCAATTCTTGGGATATCTTTAATATCGACCACCTAATGGGACAAGATCTCCCAAGTGTAGAAAGACTAAGATGGACCAATGGTATCAAATTCGATAAGTTGCCCAAAGTCAAGAAATATTTGAAATTACATATTCCCCTTGGCAAGAGATGTTCTTTGAACTAGATTAGTGTCCGATGGTAATGTAAAATAATGGACTTATGGAATCCTCTCATTGAGATGAAAAAATCAGCTCTCATTTGAAAAAATCAGCTCTCATTTGGTAAATCCTCTTCAGCGGAATTCAGAGCAATGTAAAAGCTTATAAAATTTGTGGGCCCCTCAATGATGTAAGTGTTGCCTCTGCAGTGATTCGCCATCTCTTATTTTTGTGCCCCAAGAGCCAATCAGTTTCAATGACTCTCACCAAGATTCTGAATTTGTAGAATCAAATCAACTGGAAACAAGCGATTCTTGGTGAGGCTGTCAGCTATTATTTTGCCTTGTGGAACACCATAGCGGGGAAGTGACATGGAAGGTTTGGAATGAAGGATGTACAGTTAACTTTGGTGAGATCCAAAAAGAATGGTCAATTCATAAATGTCTCGACATTTGAGGCAAAAAAGTCTAGAATTGTAAAATGACCCCACCTTTCAGACACCATAGATCTTCATTGTGGAAAGCAAGTGGATTGCCCATGAGGTCATGGAATATTCATCAAGAATATTTGTAACTCTTTCTCATACCTAGCCTTCCTACCGTACCATGGTGGTTATAATTCTTTATACAACACTCTAACGTCAGACAATACTTTGATTCCGAGCAGAACATGCTGATATAGCCATTGGGACGGTTTGTCAAACAAATGTTTTCTAAATTACTTTTTTATATCTCGGAAGGTTGCTCAAGACATTTTCAGCCACGTATTTAAATTTTCAACAGTTCTGTTTTTGTTTTTCATCACATGCTCATATAGCCATTGCGACGGCAAAAGGAAGAGTCAAGCTGAATACATTATCGAAAGGATGCCTGCTTGCTGATAAAAGGCTACAAACAAGGCGAGTGGATTTGTAATGGATGCGGCATTCATGCAAGGAGGTTTCTGCATCCATTCGATTAACTTTACATGTAATGTATTTGTGCAATAAGCATCTGTAATGAGTATCTGTGTTCATCTATAGTTTATACATAATGATGGCCGCAAGAAGGGAGCTGTACGTAGTATGTAGAGTTCCTAGTCAGACTTGAAGCGTCTACCACTGATTGTGTATGGAACGCTTTATTATTATTATTATTATTATTGTTATCATTTGATTTTTGTCTGACTTCTACATCTCTAATGAAAATATTTCTAATTTTTTTTTTTACATAAAAGGAAGTTCGGCCTTAGCCTACTCTCCCAGACTTGTATTAAGTAAAAGGAAAGAGAAGTACAAGTGAAAGGGGGCTAGTGCCCACGGGACCCCCCAAAATCCCAAGAGCGGGGGTAGATCTTACAAATTTTAGAATGCATTACAAAGAAGGTTAATCACCCTCTGAGCTCCCTCATGTGTTGGGTTGTATAATCTGTGGCCCTTTTTATTGTTGTCATATCCAATGAATACACACCTTTCTGCTATGGGATCCATCTTCCCTCTAACAAGTGAAGGAGCATGAGCATATGCAATAAATCCAAAAATATTACAATGATCCAAGCTTGGTCTTCTTCCATTCCAAGCCTCATATGTTGTCATGCCATCAGGGGATATTTCAGATAACTTCTTAATCAAATAAGTGGTTGTGGATACAGCTTCAACCCATAAGTAATTAGGTAAGTGCTACTCATTTAGCATAGACCTTGCGGCTTCAACAATTGTCATATTCCTTCTTTCTACCACTCCATTTTGCTCAGGAGTGTACCTTGTAGTGATCTCTCTTTTGATTCCTCTTTCTTGAAGAAAGGAGTCAAATTCATGGGAGAAGTACTATCCCCCTCCATATGACCTTAGAATTTTTAATGTCTTACCTCTTTGATTCTCCACAAGAGCCAAATATCTTTTGAAGCATTAAAAGAGTTCATCTTTTTGGTTCATAAAATATAATATAGTCCATCTACTGCAATCATTAATGAAGGAGACATAATACCTTGATCTAGATATTGAAGCCTCTTTGCTAGGTCCCCATACATCTCTGTAAACCAAATCCAGGAGATCTCCATGTATAGATCCTTTATTCATGAATGGTAACGTGTGAGACTTTCCAAATTAACATGCACTACACTTATAAAATATGTGTTGTTTTGACAAATTAGAGAATCCAAGTACACTTTCGTCCCTGCAAATTTGCTAATGATCTTTCACCAATATGTGCTAACCTTTTGTGCCATACTTCCAATTTTGTGAGTGTGTGACTACCATAACTAACAATGTTTCTAGTTTCTTGTAATTCAAATGTGAGCAATGTTTCTGGTGTCTTTTCACCCGTTGTGCGAGTTACTTGGGGTAACACCTTACAAAGCTTCTTGTGGTACAAAAGCCCAAACTTTAACATCGCAATATGTTTTCTTTGTGTGTTTGTTTTATGTTCAAATACCCCAATAAATGGGGCATAAATTATACTCCGAAGTAGATAGTTGTACTTTTTTTTTGGTTATTATCCACACGTAAAGAGACTTGGATGGTAGAAGTCTTATTTTTTCATCCAAAAAAAACCTTACCTATTTGTAGCTTAGATTTCCCCCATCATTTAGATATTTTTTCTAACACATATGCTCTTGGATCTATTTTAATCACTTCCTTCATGGAATCATAAATTAGGATTCTCATGATTTATCTTCTTCTCATCACACACACATAAATCCACATACAATTTCCCCGTCTCTACCCACACACAATAGAAATCTCTATCATACATACACACATGTTCACTCCCCAACCCCATGCACACACGGAGCCCAACTTGCATACACACATGAACCCTTCCTTGCACACACATATACACACAATTTCATCCCCACTGTCACTCCCTTTATGTCAAACACAAAAACCTATTCATTCTATGTTCATACACATTCTCACTCCCTCTCACACACCCACATACCTACTGGTTCTCTCTCACACATACACGTGCTCATCCTCATGCACAAGCACACATACACACTCATCCTCACTCTCACTCATACACACACATTTGGCTCCTCACTCTCTCACTCTCCCTCACAAAGTCATCCTCACATTCTCAGTCTCCAATACATCTTCATCCTCACACACTCACACACACACACACTTCAAATATACTCTTTCTCCCTGACATAAACATACCTACATACTCTCCTTCACACATACACACTCACACACTCATCCTCACTCTCACTCCCTCTCACACACCTACAATTACAAATCCTCAACCTCTCACACATATACATAGACACAGAGATATCATTCATTGTGTGAGAAGGGAAAATCTTTCCCATAGACAGAGATCATTGGAGGTTCAAGTGAATAAAGGGAGACCCCAACTCCAAAACGACCTCATGAAAATTAGAAAGAAGCTAAAATATGAAGAGGAGATTCAAAAAAAAGAGGTTCAAATCTATTTTAAACATCAGTGGGCAGCAGGTGAAATTGAAAAATCAACAAAAGAAATGTGTAAGATCCTAAATAATAAATAGCTCAAGGAGGTTATTTTACACATGATGGACTCGCATAGGGTGGAGTGAACCATCGGCAAAAAGAACTTGAACTTCATCGTCAGTCATTTCACTTAGCTCTTGGGGTTTTCACTTCGCTATCTATGAAAAGGTGTGACTGCATGATCTTCATGTCTTGAGAAAAAAAAAAAATCTTGAATGGCGTATAGAACCTTAAGGAAGCCCCCATCTCGAAGACGAATATTTATGCCATAATTGATTCCCTAACTACATGCAAGAGCCTAGGTTTTCACGTGCTAAACAAGAAATTCTTCAAGACTTGTAAGAGTGTTTTGGTGACCCCAATCCACCTCATCTAGAATGAAGCTATGCAGTTTAGTGTTTTTCCCAATAGTCTTAATGAACGGGTGATAAAGCTGATTCACAAAAATGGACAGAAAAAACAAGACAAAAAAATGGGGGCCTATCACTATGTTTCGAGGTTTATAAAATCTTTGCGAAGACCATCACTACTTGTATTATTGACCATCTCTAGAGTTGGATCGATGAGGGCCAAAGAGAGTTCAGTAAGTTTAGATCTATCCTAGAGGCCGTATTTGATGTGTGGAAAGAAATTGACTATGGATTCTTCCCAAGTCATTTTGCTTAAGATCAATTTTGATAGAGTGTATGAGTGCCTCAAATGGGGCATCATTCCTCAATCTATGGAAGATTTGGGGTGTGGGCCTAAATTCATCAAGATGGTCGCTTCCTTGATGGGAAATTCAATAGCTTGGATTAAGGCCAATGGGAAGCTCTCTAAAGTGATAAGACTGAAGTGCTCTGTCAGATAGGGGCGGCCCTTTTCTCCGCTGCTTTTCACCATTGCTACCAATGGATTGAGGTACTTGGTGACTCATGCTTCTGAGATTAAGCAAATATAGGGGCTTCTTCTTCCTCATAACGAACAACAAATGATAATAAGACTATTTGCTAATTATATAAATGCTTTAGTGTAGGACGATAGTAATAGCGTTGTCTCCTTTGGGAATTGTCTTAACACCTTCTCCATTGCTTTTGGATCTAGAATTAATTACTCTAAAATGAATTGCAAGGCGCTTTCTAGAAACTTGCCCCAATTACTAGTCAACCAAGGCTATTAGGAGCTTGCTAACGAAAATATTTTATGTCTACTTCATATTGTGATGGGTTTTGAGGCTTCAATGTGTCAAAGGTGGAATTGGGTTCATACCAAACTTGAGCTTAAAATTAGAATATCACAATAGCATGCTAGTTAAACCGGTGACAAAGGTGATGGTTGTTAACACCTTTCCTCTCTCTTTAGTGATTTAATTTTTGGCATGTTAGAGGCTTAAAGAGAAAGGAGTCGATAAGTTGAGAAGTACTTCTAGAAATTTCTTGTGGAAGGGAGATCCTTAAAGGAGGGGTATGGCCAAGATCAAATGGTCCACAGGTATTTCCCAGAAATAAAATCTTGGATTGGGCATTTTGGACATTACGGGATGCTTGATAAAATGGTGTCAAAGTGGATGATCTAGGCTTTGTGCAACTAGGATACATCTTGGGTGATGTTGATTCTTAGAAATGAGTATCATCTTCCATTGGTTGGTGTCCGTAGATGGAAGAGACACGAGTTACTCCCTCTTTTGTTTTATCCTATTTTGGTGTCGCTTAAGGGATCGCATTTAGTTTGCTCCCTATGGAAGTTTTGGAACAAGATAAATCCCTTCATCAAGGTCAATGAAGATTGGAAGTGGGCTACCAAGCAAATTCATTCTATTTGGATCCCTAATGGTGCCATAATCAAGATTAAAGAGGAAAACCTCCAAAGGGAAAACCATCTTTGTAATGAAGGATTTCGTATGTCAAAACATCTTTGGAATCAGGATAGAAGACATAATATTAGATATGATGAGTGGTGCCTTGTAAAGCATAGAATCAATTCTTGGGATATCTCTAATATCGACCACTTGATGGGACAAGATCTCCCAAGTATAGAAAAACTAAGATGGACCAATGGTATCAAATTCGATAAGATGTCCAAAGTCAAGAAATATTTGAACTTACATATTCCCTTTAGCAAGAGATGTTCTTTGAACTAGATTAGTGTCCGATGGTAAGGTAAAATAATGGACTTATGGAATCCTCTCATTGAGATGAAAAAATCAGCTCTCATTTGGCAAATCCTCTGCACCGGAATTTAGACCAAAAGGAAAGCTTATAAAATTCGTGGGGCCCCATGTAAATGTTGCCTCTGCAGTCATTCGCCATCTCTTATTTTTGTGCCCCAAGAGCCATTCAGTTTCAATGACTCTCACCAAGATTTTGAATTTGTAGAGTCAAATCAAGTGGAAGCAAACGATTCTTGGTGAAGCAGTCAGCTATTGTTCTGCCTTGTGGAACACCATCAGGGGGGAAGTGACATGGAAGATTTGAAATGAAAGATGTACAGTTAACATTGGTGAGATCCAAAAAGAATGGTCAATTGATAAATGTTTCGACATTTGAGGCAAAAGATTCTAGAACTGTAAAATGACCCCACCTTTTAGACACCATAGGATATTCATTGTGGAAAGCTAGTGGATGGCCCATGAGGTCATGGAATCTTCATCAAGAATATTTGTAACTCTTTCTCATACCTATCCTTCCCACCGTACCACGGTGGTTATAATTCTTTATACACCACTCTAACTCCAGATCATACTTTGATTCCGAGCAGAACATGCTCATATAGCCATTGGGACTGTTTGTGAAACAAATGTTTTTCTGAATTACTTTTTTTATAGACATTTTCAGTCACGTACTTAAATTTTCAACAATTCTATTTTTGTTTTTCATCAGATGCTCATATAGCCATTGCGACGGCTTGTAAAATATTTTTTCGTACCATTGGGACATCTTGTATTTTACAAAGTAAAAGCTAGATGTTTGGTATAGTCAAAATTACAGAGTTCTATCGAGGGGCTGGGGCCAAGTGGTTTCTGCCACTAACCTATAAGCTGCAGGACATGGTGCCCGAAGTACTTGGCGAGAAACAAAAGTTCTTTATTGAAAATTCAAGAGCAGAAAAGCGCTTTCGTGTAGGCAAAAAGAAGACTCAAGCTGAATGCATTATCGAAAGGATGCCTGCATGCTGATAAAAGGCTACAAACAAGGCGAGTGGATTTGTAATGGATGCGGCAATTCGATTAAGTTTACATGTAATGTATTTGTGCAATAAGCATCTGTAATGAATATCTGTGTTCATCTATAGTTTATACATAATGATGGCCGCAAGAAGGGAGCTGTACGTAGTATGTAGAGTTCCTACTCAGACTTGAAGGGTCTACCACTGATTGTGTATGGACTGCTTTATTATTATTATTATTGTTATCAATTGATTTTTGTCTGACTTCTGCATCTCTAATGCAAATATTTGTAACTTTTTTTTTTTGCATAAAAGGAAGTTCAGCGTTAGCCTACTCTCCCAGACTTGTATTAACTACTCTCCCAGACTTGTATTAAGTAAAAGGAAAGAAAAGTACAAGTGAAAGGAGGCTAGTGCCCACAGGACCCCCAAGTCCCACACAGCTGGGGTAGGTCTTACAGAGTTTGGAATGCATTACAAAGAAGGTTAATCATACTCTCATCACCCTCATGTGGGGCCCACTTGGGTTTAAGCTTGTTATTTATCAGAGGGAGTTGTTTATGATGTTTTAAGGGCGGGGCGGGGGAGGGGGGGATTTGTTACAGTAACTTATTCTTTTACCAAGGAGCAACAAGGATTTCTCAATCGACCCCTCTTTTGGGCATTCATCAAAGTTATAAGTAGATCTTTCTCGCCTAATCTTTCAGTGGACCTCCCCTTTGCTGTCATTCTAGAGAGTTGCCGAGCAGTCGATCCCTTCTCTCAACACATCTTGTTTCCAAGTGATATGCTTATGAAGTCTAATTTTCTTTCCAACAATCCGCCAGATCTTGTTGGAGTTGGGACAAGTAAAGAAGAGGTGACTAACATCTTCAATGGATGGGCTAGAACGCTTGCACCAAGGAGACGCCCCACAAATTTTGCTAGCCTTTAGGTTGGTCCACATTCCTGATGAACAATTTGCCATAAGAGGACATACTTTTTTTTTCCTATGAGAGGGTGCCAAATACCCATGAACTTCGACTCCCACGATAGTCTTATCCACGACAAGCACCACTTCTTGTTGAGGTCAACTTGATAATCAATGTTCCCTTTGATATTAAGGATTTTTGTTAGGTAATTACCATTATGCCATTTGAGACCCACTAGGCACGGTGCATCATGTCCCATGAGAAGTTGGACTTTAGAGTGCTCCCAAGCAAGACATCTGATTTCTAAAATATTCCATTCTTCATATGTAATCTTGACGCTAAGATCAATATCCTTGAAGCTGATCCATTACTTGGTGTCTTGTTTCTAGAGATGTTTCCATGTTTTGAAGCCCTTTTTCGAGAGCCTTTTGGCACTTTGAATCTTCCAAGATTCCACGTTCCTAATGCCATGGATCGAAAAATAGATAGAGTCATTTTGTCTCATACCAGCTGCCCACTTGCAATCTTTGTTGATTCTTATGAGGCTTTTGACTTTATTCCAACTCTTCCATAGGGAGCACACAAGGTTTGAGCCTTTCAGGGAAATAGGGATCGGGGAAAACAAAAGTGTTAGAGTGTCCAAGTTCTTCCAATTCGGGAATCCCACAACATTCAACGCATTCTTGTTTCTGAAGATCAATTCGACCCGCGAAGTCTCTCCATTGCACCATGCCTTAATCAACCATTTTGTCGCAAGTTTGTTAGCCATGCATCCCGTGTTCAAAATACCAAGGCCCCCACTATCTCTTTGGCTAGTGCAGATGGTCCATTTGATTTTAGGCATCCTCTCCTGTTGTGATCTCCCGTCCAAAGGAAGTTTCTGCATATACTCTCCAGTTTGGACAGCATTTGTACTTTCGATTTCTAACAAGAGAGGAAGTGAATGGTCGTCGAAATGAGGAACAGTGATCAAATTGAATATTTGTAACTTACTCTCATCAACAAAAGATGTCTTTAACACGCCCAAGTTTCTGTCAAAACCCATCTGCACCTTTTCATCTTTCATAGCGAACATTGATTTTTAACATCAGCGCTATTGTATTGGTGGAAAAAGATCTCCAAATTTCTTTTCTTGGTTTTTCGCTGTGTGTAGTGACGGAAAAAGCGTTCAATATAAACTGCACAGTTATGCGCTATACAAAAAGTGAGGTAACATTGAAAAGAGAAGAGGTTCATGAAATCATCTGTTATGTGCCCATGACAAGACCTGCAAAATATAATCAAGAGGATGCTTTATTCATAGGGCACTTATATCGAGAGGAAAAAATCAGTGCTACAGTCTTTCTCTTCTCTCGATATATTTTTATGCCCTGTTCTCTGAGTTAATAGTCTCCTTTTCTCAATGCATAATAATGGTATAAACATTCGTTGCACAATACAACCCATGGTCACTTCTGAGTATATTGTTCAGTTTCGGGAAAAACGTGCAAAGAAGGTAACACAAGAGAACTTCAGCGCGGAATGGAAGTAAGCAATGGATTTACTTCTATTCATGAAGGATTTTCATGCATAAATTCTATGCTGTCTGCTTATGCATAAGATTAATATTCTTATATGGGAACTTGAAATGGAAGATAGATGCATGTTTTTCTAGTGCTCTTTAGTGGACTAGACCAGCAGTATATTGATCTATTCTTCTCAAACATGCTAGACTTTGTTGGAAGAGAATCTATATTCTTTGGAATGGAAATAATGGGTGATTTCTCATCATTGCCCATGAATGTTAGATGTTTAAGTCATGGAATGCACTTAAATGATAATTTACGGCCTTTTTCCATACAATTGTCCTCGATTATGTGCTATGAAAAGAGTTATGCGTGTGACGAGTATATTTTTTATGATTTCTTTTGTCTCGCTCTAAAAAAAAAAATGTGTATCTTCTCTATATGGTTCTTAGATTTATCTCCAGCGATTTAATTAATACCGAATAATAATATACTTATTGACCCGGTTTACTTTTATGAGGAAATTGAGCCTTGATCTTGAAATATATTTTTCCTTTCAAAGACCATCATGAAAAAGTTGGTGAACAAGATCTGAAGGAGGATGAAAGTTAAGAATTTGGACCAACAATAGAACTACCTCTTAAGCTCGTGAAGAGAGACATGACATCACTAATTAAGATGGATATAATCTTGCAACTCGAGTAGATGGAGAAACAACAAAAATTTATTCAATCTTTCAAAGAAAGTTTCACAAGTTGAAGTGGTCACTTCAATGAAAGAGTATGAAAGGATTCTCTAAACAATATGAGTGCGAAGCAAAATATTTAGGTGCCAAAATCACACCCATATCCGACCAACGGCTATGTAAAACATTTTCCTATGTGTTTTAATTACAACTACATGACTAGCTCATGAAATGATCTAAAGTTTGGCAACTCGCAATGTAACTAGAGGCATAATGTGACTCCCCAAAATGCACTCAAATAGAGACTATTTTGAAGCTCTAATTATTTCTGAGAGATCGTGCAAAGATTTATAAAGATATTTTGAACACTCAAAGTGGACTAAACCAGCTTTTAATAGAGGAAAATTGAATCCCAAATGGATGCTTACACATAATTCTGGTTTGCGAAACAAGTGACTTGGTCTATGCTCTCACACACCTGTGCAAAGACACACTTTGAATTGAGCATACTCACTCCAAGAATATGCAGATATGGATGGTGAGATATCATATAACTTTGGAAGAATATAGTAGCTATCTAAAAGTACAGAAATCATAGCAAATGGACTCCTACAGTAGGACAAACAATGAACAAAATGCAAAGAAATAGACATTAGCCATTGCATACATAGGGAGTGAGATATCCTAACCCCAATGCAAGCACGTAGGGGATTGCTTAAGCTAGAGGCTTGCTTGATGTACCTATAGACCCCCATGAAACTCCAATACACAATGAAAGCGCATGGGATCACACAAAGAAAGCATAATCCATGGCCTAATATATAGAGAAAGTAAGATCCTATAATCTAGAAACCAACTTTCCTAAAACTACTCCTCCTAAATTAAAGCACTTGATTGGAATAATTTGGTGAGTGGTTGAATGATTCTTTTTGGTGAGAGCTAGTGATTTGCATTTTCCAGACATTGGTCAACTTCTTTGTACCCAAATCTTTAATTTTAACACTCTTTATCAAGCTTAAATCGTAATTATCTTCTTCCAAAGTCCTTCATACTAATGCATTGCTTGAACTTCAGGAGCTTTATGCCATCCAAAGATTTTTTAACATATCATCAACTTTTACTTTTGTAACTATATTAATCTCTGAAATCTCCTTCGTCAATCATATTCCCATATGAAGGTAAATAGGCTTAGTTCTTGCATGGCGATCACGATCTGATTCAAGGTGTATGCTACTCATGTTATCACAACAGATAGCATATGTATCAACCTACAAGTTGAATTTCATAAATAAATTCTTATGAAACATAAGTTCACATGTGACTTGTGCAAGTGCTCTATATTCAACATCTGTAGATGATAAAGGCATTGTGGGCTACATCTTGGAGATCCAAGATATGACACTACTTCCAAGCATCACTAGTTTACCACTAGTGCTTCTTCTATCTTCTTTGGATCCAACACCCTCTACATCAGATTATGCCTTGAGCTATGAATTGTTGGATTTAGACGTCTGTGGAATCATGCAAACAACACAAAGAAGAAGAAGAAGAAGAAGAAGAAGAAGAAGAAGAAGCTTGGAGCACAACACTCAATATTGAATGTATTACCACTAGAATGAACAAAGATAAGTAACCCATTAGGGCTATAGGCATATATACAATCCAGGGGAAAAACCTCCTAATGAGGAAAAAAAGTGCCTTGATGGACCTAGTGTGTTCAGATACATCACTTCTTAAATATATCAACAAACTCCTCCTAGGAGGGATGTGGTGAAAAACGAATTGGCACTCATGTATAAGAAAGTGCCAAGCTATGTGAAATCAATCCAAAAAAGGAAGTAAGCCGAAAGCTTTGTTGAAAGCTTCAAACTTGTCCTTAGGGAGAGCCTTTGTGAAAAGGTCTCCAATGTTCTCTTACATGGGCAAATATGCGAAGTTGATCTCTCTAGTAGAGAACCTCTCCCTTATATAATGATAATGCACCTCAATGTGCTTAGTGCGAGCATGGAACACAGGGTTCCTCGCAACTACTAATGCACTCTCTCTGTCAATGAAGATGGTGGTGGCACAAGACTGACCAACACCCAAATTAGCCATAAGGCATCTAAGCTACACACACTCAACAGTTGTTGTGAAAGCTTCCCTATACTCATTCTCTCAACTACAAGTGGCCATAGTAGGCTTCTTCTTGCTCAACGAATATATACATGAGCTACCAAGCATGAAGCAAAATCCACTAGTGGACACAGGAGTGTGATAGCAATCACCAAGTCAGAATAAAAAAGAACATGTAAAACTCGTGGTAGTGATCCCCCCTTGGGATAAAACAATCCAAGTATTCAGGTACCACTTAAGTAGCGAAAGATGCACTTAATTTCCCATCCATGCTTGACTCCTAGGCAATGCATAAACCTACTCATTTGTGAGATAGCAGGTTGACTATCTAGTTGAGTAATGCATAAGTAAATCAAGCATCCAACAACCTACTAATAGAGAACAACATCAAATGCATGCGATGAATCAATCGTAAACCTTTCTGCATAGGTGTGGCAATAGGTTTGCAGTCTTCAAAGCCAAAGTGCTGCAATAATGTGTCAATATATTTCATTTGACACAAAGCTAATCTACCATCAACTTCAATAAAATGAATGCGCAAATAAGGATACAAATGTCCCAAATCAAACATCTGAAATGAGGCATGAAATCAGCCTTAAAATCAGCAATATGCTTCTCATGGGGAAAAGTGAGTAGCATGTCATCAACATACACAACAATGATCAAAAGCACATCATTAGCAAACTTAACATGTAAGGTGCTCTTAGTTGGATTGTTCTCGAAACCATGTGCAATGAGGTAGACATGTATTTTTTCATACCAAGCATGTGGTGCTTGTTTCAAACCATATAATGCTTTTTTCAACTTGCACACTTGGTTTTCATGCCCCTTCTACACAAAGCCATAGGATAAAGAAAACATACACTTCTTCATGCAAGTCACCATTCAAAAATGCAGTTTTAATGTCCAGTTGATGTACATTCCGACTATGCTGAGCTGCAAGTGCACAGATGCTATGAACAGTAGTCATTGAGCAAGTAGGAGCAAAGGTCTCATGAAAATCAATGCCTCTTTCTAGTGCATAACCCTTTGCAACAAGCCTAGCCTTATACCTATCAACTATTCAATCACGCTTAAAGACTAGGTACCATTCTTCATTACAAAATCATATTCAGATTGCATAGCAGGCATCCAATTTTCTAAATTTTGTGCTTCATCAAATTAAACAGGCTCATTCTTATCATAGAGAATAGATGCAACCATAGCATAGCAATCTGATGCAAAAGAGGCATTATGAGAGCCTAAATGAGTACGATATAATAGAGGTGCGTCGAGTTTTTTGTCACACAAAGTCTACACCAACCATTTTGGCATAGTTTTTGCCTCCTCAATATCAGCTCTTCCCCAACAAGTGCATCATGTAAATCTACATCAGAAACGGAATGGTTTTCATCATCACATGAAACTTTTAAAGGCTAAGAATTCACCTCATTAGGAGCAACACTAGACTCTCCACTTGTAAAAAGAGGCAAAAAAATATCATACATGTCCTTGGAGCTAAAAAAGTCTCCTTAGTACATGAAAGTAATGGCTTAGCATCTTCCACAAAAACAACATCACGACTAACCAAAATGCATTTATTCTGTGGATGATACAGATGATATCCTTTTCTTTCAAAAATGTACCCAACAAAAATACATTTAACTACTTTATCATCCAATTTTCTATGACGTTGTTGAGGCACTAATGCATATGCCAGATAACCAAAAACATGTAGATGAGAAACAGATGGCTTGGGAGCAAGCAAAACCTCATATGGAGTGATAGAATGCAATTCTTTAGTGGAACAACTATTAAGTACATATCGTATACATGAAACAGTCTCAAGCTAGAAACTATGTGGTAAAGCCCGACTCTTGACCACACACCTCACCATCTCCATGAATGACCTGTTCTTTTCTTCAACAACTCCATTCTATTGAGGTGTATATGGCACTTTACACTAATGTTTTATCCCACGTTCAGCTAGAAATCCATTAAAGTTAGAAGACATATATTCCCCCTTCGATCAGAACGGACGGTCCCCATTTAACATGTTGACAGACTTTAAACAAAAACCAAAAACGACTTGAAACACATAAACACTTTGGACTTTTCTTTCAATGGATATACCCATGCATGCCTAGAAAAATCATGGATGAAAGTCATGAAGTTAAGAAAGTTTCCAAAAGAGGGTGTCTGTATAGGGCCACAGTCATCACTATGCACAAGCTGCAATTTCTTAGTAGCTCGAATTGAAACATCTTTTGGGAAGGATGAACATTTCTTTTCTCCAAAAATAGAGCCTTTGCATACATATTTACCAAGTGCCTCAAGTTTGGCCAAAGAGGACACCACTGGAGATTGTTGTAGGAATAGCAAACTAGCAAAACTCAGATGACCAAAGCCTGCATGCCAAAGCTTTGCATCTGACATAGCCTTAGAACCATGTACTATACATGCTAAATCATTCACAGATTTTTCATAGTCTATGACCTTATACAACCCATGACATAAAATTCTAGAAGCCATAATCACATCTCCGTTGGACAAATCATGAACTGTACATGTCTGAGTCTACTGTGGACATACATATCTCAGGCGAAGATGGGTCAAAACTACAAACAATAGTAAATGCCCATTCTTCATTCTGCACTAGATTAGCAGACTCCATTTTTTATGTAGAGGCCTCTACAACAACCATTCCAACCTCTTTCTTCTTAGCCTCTTTTGCAGCCAGTTTTGGACAACTCTTTATAAGATGATGATTTTCTTTACTATATTTGCAAAACAAATTTTGCTTTTCTATTTTCTATTCATCTCTATCATGCTTCTTTGATTGTGCAGAATTAGTAGATTTCTACTTGCTAGTAGAAGAGCTCCATTTACCTTTGCCCTTCTGACTAATAGACATGTTCTACCTAGAACGGAGAGAAGAAGCGAAACTCTGATATGAGTCACGAAGACCTTTTAGAAGAGTTTACACAAGTGAATTGTCAGGAAGGAATTCATTAGTAGAAATCAATTGTTCCTTCAAATCCTTGATCTTTGTCAGAAAATTCTCCATAGAATCACCTTCATTCATGCACTCACTCTCCAACTATTTTTAGAGGTAACCAACATGTGCCTCATTCCTAGCTTGGTACAATGTGGTAACTGTGTCCCAACAATCCTTAGCTATTCTCCAAGGGTGACGGTGAGGAATAATAGCATGTTTGGCAGACAAGGGTATCAATGCATGTGCCTGAGCATCTCTACTATCCCCACAAATTTTCTCCAAATTAGGTGCAAGAAAAACCATAGCATGAAGAGGAACCTAAATAATATCACCATCTTCAATGCCTTCTTAATCAGCTTCATTAATTGTAATTGTTAGTGTAATAGGACGTTTCTCAACACCTTGCACAATATTTCATAGTCCTTTTGCAATCAGTACATGATGAATCATATAAGCCCACAATGGGTAATACATACCATCCAACTTATCCTCAAGAGCCAACATACAAAATACATCACTGCTTTCAGCCATGGCCACTTAGTAAAATACTTTGATGCTTAGAAATGACTATATCTAAAAACTTTGAATAGAACTACCCTAATGTGTTTTGCTAAACCTGTAATAGACTTTGAGATTCTTATATTGGCGAACCGAAACCTATATATGTCTTTGGCATAGAAAAGACCAAATAGCCTGCACAAGCACTACAATCGCATGTTCGGAGGCAGAAACGAGTTTAACTCCTAATCACCCTAAGTACACTCAACAAATTTTGTGTGAGACTAAGATTGTGACTAGAGAACAATGCCCTAAATGAAGTGTCAACTTTCTTTGATACCAATTATGGTAGTTAGACATCTACAAAGGCACATAAACACCACAAGGAAGAAGAAGAAGCTTGGAGCAAAACACATAATATTGTATGTATTACCATTAGAATGTACAAAGATAAGTAACCCGTTAGGGTTATAGACGTATACAAAAGCGAGGGGAAAGAAACCTCGTAACGAGGGAAAAAAGTGCCCCAATGATCCTACTATGTTCACACACATCACTACCTAATTATATCAACATGAATCAACATCATACATAGAGCATAATCGTTCATTTATATTTTTCTTTGAGTACCTAAACATTCTCCTTGTTGCAAGAAAATGAGTAGTCCTTGGACTATTAAATAAATCTAACAAGAATCCTACTCGTTAAGCTATATAAGGTATTGTGATGGTTGTATTTATAATTAATCCAAAAATAAACCTATCAAAAGTGTCATCTTCAAGAGTATTACCATCACTAGAACCCAACTTCAAATTAGCCTCCATTACATTGGACATTGGCTATTTGTAACACCGTTGCATTCACCTATTTGTAAAGAATTTTAGTTCTATAAAAAAACCACAACTACCTAAGATCTAAGATCTTAAATTCTTTACCTAACTTGGATTCGATGTCTTCAATTCCCTTTATTTCTTTACATGTGCTAATATAGTAATTTATGCACACACAAATAAAGGCAACTAGTTCAGCTCTTTATGTCAAGAAGACAGAGTGGTCTCTATCACTTATTTAGTATCTTCACTTAATGAGACACTCCACAAATCTGTAATTACAAGTCAAGGGTGATTTGGTTAGCCCATACAATTCTTTTTTTTAACTTGAAAACATTGTAGGAAACTTAGTTCTTACAAAATCTTTTGCTTGCTCTATATACACTTCTTCTTGGAAGTGTCCTTTGAGCAATGTGTTCTTCATGTCCAATTGGTACAATTTCCATCCTTTTTTGGATTCCATAAGTATCAAGGTTTTGATGGTTCTCATTTTATCCATGGGGCTAAAAGTTTCCTCAAATTCCACTCCATATGTTTAAACTTATACTTTTGCAATAATTCCTTTTTAATACCTAGAGATAGTCAAATCAACTTTCGTTTTTACCTTGTAGATCCACTTTTCAAGAATTCCTTATTGGGAAAAGGACTTCAAGTCTTATTTTCTTCAAGAGCTTCAATCTCTTCCTGAATAGCTTCCTTCCATTGTATATACATGTTTGCATCTTCAAAACAAGTAGGTTTAGTGATCCTTTACTTCATTCGTATGTAAGTAATGAGTTTCCATAAATGAATCATATTTGAAACTATCTATCAGATACCTTGGCCTTATGCACATCCTCTCTTCTCAAGGTCTGAACATTCTATTCCTTTTCTTATGCTTTGGTAAATGTGAAGATTCTCCATAGTCTCCATCTTCCACTTCAACTCCATCTTTTTCTAGCTCCATGAGCTTTTCTATCCCTTTTGTTGAATGACTTGATGCTGAATTTCTTCTTGCACCCCTTTTCAAGGTGATGATTTTTTCCCTTCATCCTTTGAACTCATGCTTTCATGAACACTTAAATTGATAGCCATTTGACTTTCAGCTTCTTCATGACTAGTGCCATCATCTTCATATTTTTTCAAGTAATCTACCTTCTTGTACCATAGAAGTAGCTCATCAAAAGTACATGTCTTGAAACCTTGAGGTCATTTGTATTAATGTGAAGCACTTAAAACCATTTTTATCCTTTTCATAGCCAATGAAGACACATTTTTCTAACTTTACTTGTAATTTGTGACTTATCTCACCAGGAACATGAACATAACATGTATAACGAGATAGTTTGAGCCTTGAGAGATTTGCCTTCTTACCATATCAAGCTTGATAAGATGTTGAAGTGTGTATCCATGAATTTAGAGCCCTATTCATGAGATATATGGTCTGTATTGCTGGTGAATCCAACAATGGTGGGGCATTATCATTTTGTTCAATGTTGCCCTAAATATCTTTGCGCTGTACCTATTCTTCCATTCTCCAATAATTATTTGTTGGTTTGTGAAACCCAAAGAAAATCTAAAATTTCATTGGATAAGTACTCTACCCTTGATAGACCTTAGATTCTTTATGTATTTAATTGCCTTTTTCACGACCATAGCTATGAAGACTTTAGAGCATTGAAATACATTTCATTTTTTATTTACGAAATATGTCTAAACCATGAG
This sequence comes from Ceratopteris richardii, assembly GCA_020310875.1. Taxonomy (NCBI): domain Eukaryota; kingdom Viridiplantae; phylum Streptophyta; class Polypodiopsida; order Polypodiales; family Pteridaceae; genus Ceratopteris; species Ceratopteris richardii. Next base: position 126,242,774 of record CM035422.1, on the reverse strand, counting down.
GGTACAATCATATATAAAAGTGAAAAAATACCTATTCCCTTCTAGTGATGGCTCCTTGGTTGGTCCCCATACAACTTCTGGAGCAACTCAAGTGGATATTGGCTGATGTATCCACTCTTTTTGAAGGGAAGACTTGACTATCTACCCATTTGATAAGATTCACGGAATTTTTTCATTACTTGATTTTAGAAGAATGGTTAAACTTCTACTAGAATCTTTCTCTAAATATCCTTCACACTCTGAATGTTTATGTGATAGATTCTTTTTTCCCACAAGTCCAATGCCAAAATTTTCTTATTGCTAGATGTAAAGTTTACATGATATGAGGGATTTGGGTTTACCTCTTATGTAAACAATCATGCTTTGTTCTTTCATCTTATGTGCAACTTGTGGCCTTATTTGGGTTTCTACAATAATCATTATTATTTTTTGAATCTCCCTTGGTAAACTCTATTCATCATTTTTCCCATGAACACCTAGCTCTTGGTGATTGTAGATACATCAAGCGCATGTTTGAGACATCCTCCTTGCACTTCGTGATCCAAAATCACATCACGTATGTGTGTAATCTTAGGGGTTGTATGATCCCTTATTTTCACATGCCCTTTTTCACTTGGAGCATGTGGATTAGTGAACAAAGCTTGCTTGCAACTCATATGGTCACTCCAACCACTATCAATATTCTTCATAGTATCTACATTGTTTGAGCTTCCATCCATATGCATCAGAAGGAGATTTTCATTATCAAAGCTAGTTCATGCATAATTTCCCTAGCCCTTGTATGTTGAGACGTGGTTGTAACTCCTCTGGTTGCTCCCATGGTATTAATAACTTCCATAATATCCATTTCATCTACATGTGTAGCATCCTTCACCATCTTGCCTTCTTGATTGTTGATATCTTCCTTCCCTTCCTCTTGTCCTTCCTCTTCCCCTCTATGAAAAGCCTTCTTGGTCATTTCCTTTATTGGTTTATCATCCTCCACACCTTCCTCTACCCCTTCTTCAGTTGCATCTTTGGCCTTTGTTGCTAGAGTCTCTTGCATAACAAATTTAAGCTTGTTTGCTCTTTGATGAAACTAAGTTCATATTCATTTCTTTGGTAGCTATAAGAAAAGATAATCCCCCAAATATTATAAGTGTATCCTTTTGAAGTGGATTTATAAACCAAAAAGTCCATCCTATTTTAGAGATTGAAAGAGAAACTAATCCACATTCCAAGGTCTTTTATAGTTATGAGAAAAGGGACATATTGCATGGAAAAGTGCCATTCCTCCTATGATCAATAGATGCTAAAGTTGAAGTAGATTTTTCTATATATCTATGATATATGAATCTGAATCAGGGTTTAAAAAGAACTTGGACCTCTTCCAAGATTGGGTGAGGTTAAATGTCAAAATACAAAGAACAATGGTAAAATTTACAAAATAATGGAAGGAGAATCGACAACGAGTAGATGTAAATGGTGAAACAATCAAGCTCCAATGAACAAATTAATTTTGAGTGATCACAAAAGAGATAGTCTTACCTAATGAAGTGGAGGAGATGCTTAAATATTTTAGTTACTTTTCCATTCAATGTGTCAAACAAATGATATGCTCACAATCCTCTCAAACTACTACTTCAAAACTTGTAAGGCTACATGACATAAAAATGTATATATGATGTAAATCATCAAAGCACAACACGTGTGATACTTTAAAAGGTCCTCCATCTATCTATTTTTTATTTTATCAAGGAAAAGATATTGTACGATTCAAACACAAGGTAAAAAGTTAATATTAATTCTATATGTGGAGGCATAAACATCTTCTTCCCAAACTCTTTGAGCACTCATGCATCAACATTGCATGTCTCCACTTATGCTTGTTAGATCATGATAAAAAGGAGGATTCCAAGGTATGGTCCAACTATAGTGAAGTCATAAGATCAAGAAAGAAGCATTGGTACCTTTTCCAAGCTAAAAGTAATGAAATCTATGGAAATATAGGATGAAGATGTGCAGTAAAGACCTTATCAGTGGTCACCTATCTTTGCTCATAAATGGAACATGAATCTTTAAATGAGGAAAAATAAAGAACAACAATTGTTAGGCTTTTCATGTGTATCAATAGCTCCCCTTCAAGCCTATGGTGCTTGAGTCTTCATTCTTTAGCATTCTCTTAAAGTGTGACTATTGATTTGAACCTACTTAGGTTTACTCAATCCAAAACTTTATTCATCATGTTTCCACATTGTTGTTGAGTTGAGATATATGAAATCTCAATTTCTTTATTTATGATATTCTTCCTAACAAAGTGATAGTGGACATCAATGTGTTGGTCCTTATTGATAACATGCTCCCACTCCTCCTTTATATCCAATGAGCATGTGAATATTTTTTACAATTCTTCTTAACTCACCACTTTCATTTGTTTGCACACTACATGCCACTCATTGCAAGGAAGAAATTTTATTTTTTATGCATTATGAATTTTGATAGAGCATTTTCATCTCTCAAATTATATTCATATTTACCTTTACATTTGCTAAATTTATCCAAGCATAGCTCAAGTGACAAGGAGCTTGCAAATTTATCTTTAGCCCCCTTGAAGCTCATTTGGGAGTTATCTTTAAACATCTCCTAAAAATTTATCACGTCCTTGAGACCTTTGTGTTTAGAAGCATCCATCAACTTTGTAAACATGTCTAGAACCTATTTTTTTGTTCTAATGAACTTTATCTCTACATCATTTCTCATTATCCTCTCCCTTTCACAATGGTAGCAGACCTCTATGTGCTTACATCTTGCATGAAACATGGGATTGCTTGCCAAATGAATGTTTAACATTTTATCACCATGTATAGGAATAATTCCAACTTGCACTTCAAGATCAAGAAAAATCTTTTTTTTTTCCCACATTGTTTCACAGGTGGAAAATGCTAATCCTCTTTATATCAACCTCCATGGATGAAAGTGCAATAGTAGGTTGTTTCTTCAAGTTCCATGTGAGCAGTTTGTTTCCTATCATGAACACATAGCATGAGGTTGATCTCCTATCTTTCGTCAAACTTTCCCAGTCCCATCACTAAAGCCTCTTACCTTCAATTCTTCACCAAATTTGTAAAAATAAAAACATCATTAACTTTATGCTTTATGTATCTCAACACTCTCATGGCGAAGTTTAAATGCTCGTTTGTCAGAGTTTGCATAAATTGAGAAAATATGCCAAATAAATAAGATAGATTTGGTATTCTAATGTTTTCATGGAATATTGATCTTATGAGGGTAAAAGCATGTTAATGTGAAAACTTTTAATTAGTATTTATCGCTTTTAAGTGCGTCACTTTTTAGCTATTTCAAAAGCTTTCTAAATAGTGAAAAAATAAATTCATAATATCAATTTTCTAGGTGTACGATCACTACTCATGTGGCAGCCTGCTGGGTATCATGGTTGGAACATCGATAGTAAATGTCATTATTCCTCATGCACTCCACAAGGTGGAGAGTCTATGGTGTCTGCATCAGTGGAGCACAGAAGGTCCATGCGACTTCGTCAGTCACGAGAGAAAGCTACCATCAACAAAGTTGTTCCATCAAATGACAAAGGTGAAACACAATCTCTAGGAACGAGTATGATCAGGTATGAGTTCTAGCATCCATGCATGTAGCCTTCAGGTGCTCGCATGGCTAGGAGGAATTTCTATGGTTTTAATGTAAGAGCCACTATTATTGGTAGAGGAGAGGCACGGTCCGTTAAGAGTCCATCATTGAAGCTAAAGAAATGGACTAGGTAAGCTCCTCATTGATTCGATTTATTCAACTCATTAGTAAGCATGCATACTCATTCCATCCTACCTAATGAATTTGGGGAGTCGTCTTACCATCAGATAGTTCGATGGGGGTTGTTCCCATACCTAGTGTAGAATTTATAGAGTTATTTCCAAATCTGATATCAATCAATGTATCTAATGCTCTGTAATTTAATAGGCTAGTTTTATAGCCAGTTAAATGGCAAGTAGCACCTCATTCTCTAAGAAGCAGACAACAGTTGCATTGTCATCAACAGAAGCTGAATTTGTGGCTTTAGCTCTCACGGCAAAAGAAGGCCTCTAGATCCAAACTGTCATGCAAGAATTCTTATCGACGACATCAATTCCCTTGCAGATTATGTTTGATAACCAATCATGCATACATTTGGCTAGCAACCCCAAACACTCAAAGAAAACAAAACATGTTGATTTATAGTTTCATTTTATACGTGATCTTGTAGAGTAGAAAAAACTTCATCTCGCATATGTATCAACTCATCTAATGTGGGTTGATATGCTAACTAAGCCTATGGGATTTGATAAGTTCCTCCTTTGCAGGAAACATCTTGGAATCATTGAAATCAAGTAGCTTCTATGTCACATACGAGTACTGTAGTTACAAGGGAGTGTTGAAGCGGCTTAACTACGATAACATGGATGTGCCAAGTATGAACCATGTGGCCAAACGCCATGTCCTAGAACTAATGGCTTAATAGCCGCGAATCACTCATGTGTCGCATGTTGTAAGGATTCGCATGTATGTAACTGCTATATTGAATCATTAATACATATAGAAGTTGTTGTGTGTATCTCTATGTTATCTATGGGGCTGTGTAGGACCCTTCTTTTCTGCATCCATGAACCACAAAGATATAGGGACTCTACACTTAATCTTTGGTGCTATGACTGGAGTAATGGGCATGCATTTATGAAACAATTTGCCTTGATGATGCAGGTGGATATATCTAGCATATCCAAAAGTGGTAGACGACAAATTATTTTGCCAAGAAAATGAGGATTTCCACACCATTTATAGCCTGTCTATCACTATTATAGATCCAGGTACTATATTAGAAAAATTGATTAGTGAGGTAGATTGGTTGTCTGTCTTCAAGGTAACTCGACTCAAGGGGAAGATGAAAGTTATATATATGAGGCAAGAGTTTTCTGACACACGGATGGTGTTACATCAAAAAGCCTACCAGGAGGTACCAACAAACTACAAATTCTCTGTAGAATTTGCTAGAGCCTTTCATGATATTTCCTAAATTTAATCTAATCTCTATTTTCCATCAAAAAAACTTTTAAGTCTCTGGATGTCGAACTTTTCTGATGGTACATAAATGGCATTTCCTTCCAAAATCATGCTTCCACCCTCACATCAATTCATCTATTTTAGGGGTGCATGTTTTGTTCTGAGGGGGGTAAGCTACCATACTTTTTTTTCTTTTGAAAAGGAGGTTCATCCAAAGCATACTTCCCTGGACTTTAATTTTGAAATTGCAATTGTACAAGTGAATGGGAATAGTACCCATGGGACCCCCCATATCCCACAAAGCAAGGGTTAGACGAGTTACATAGTGTCTTGCCGTAGCGAAGGATTGAACCCGCACTCCCGCCTCAAGAGACGAAGAGCCAATCCAACTAAACTAAGCCACGCCCTTTTTTTGAGAGAACAAAAAAATTGAATATTAATATAGAAGAGCTACAAACTGTGCTAGGGGCAAACCCTCAACAAATACAAATAAGCACTCCACCTTTTTTTTGAGACAACAAGAGGATTAGATTAATGATGGTATGTGTAAGTGTATAGAGGGAGGATCCCACACAAGGGTCCCAGATTACAATAAATACTTAGCAAATACTTCTGGAGCACAGGACATACATATGGGCATGATACAAGTCAAAGAGATATAAAGGTTCCTAATACACAAGCTCATGTACATGAGAAAATCATGTCAAATCTTGAACTAGAGGACAACTTAAGTATTGAGTCTGTCCACTGGTTGGGGAGGTGTTATACAACTGTTTAGACAGTTGAAAATCCTCAAGAGGGGATGTCTTGATAGAAAGAAGACACCCAAGTGCAATGTCTTTGAACCCTCTGTGGCTCTTGAATTTATGCAACATGTATCTAGAAACATCAGCAAGGTAAAAAGTCTTGTGGGAAGTGCATTGAAGAAGCATCTCCTGCAGCACCTTTTTGCGCAACAGTGATACGTGAAGACAAGCAAGAGATAAGCAAGTGATATGCATTATAGTAGAGTCGTGAATGACACCATCATGGACAATGAGGTCATTCAAGCTAGAGTATCCCTTATTGCAACACTTCTCTTTGATGAGTCCCATTTTGCAATTGTTCCACAGAGATAGCCATCCAATCTAGATGCTTTCCTAAAAAATTCAGAATGAGTAAAGTACCTCTCATTAGGGCAACATGCTTTTTTAACCTCCATCCAAGCCTTGCATAATCTACAACAAAGGGAGCTACCTACATCAATAGAAGAGTGAGGAGACACAATAATATCCCATAAAGAATGATCTTGCCAAGATTTATAGTTTTCTATGTAAAAATTTTTTGTGTTTCTTTTTATGAGGTTAGCCGATATGTCAGAAGAATCCAAGGATCTAGCTATCCATTTAGTAGCTTTATTAGGGAGGCAGTAGATGTTCCACTTGATTGAACTTCTTAGCACAAAAATGGTTACTGAAGAAACTAGTTCATAATTATCTACTCAATTGTGTACTACATAGTGCCAGACAAAAAAGTTGTCTGACATCACATGGGTATTACAAATTCCAGGGCATACTATTATAAATGGCCTCATACACATCACCGTTTACGGTAAACATGTCTGTACAATTGTGGACTAGTGACATGGGTATTTGAATGCATCTCACAAGATGAGAATACATATAAGCTTGTGGTCTTGTTTCTAACAACCTATAGACATTTTCTTCTAGTCTCTCATAAAATAAAACCACCATATAATATGTTCTTGAAGATATCAGGCTATTCCACGCATCCATTACATTCTTCCGGCTGAACTTTTTTCCTTGTGTGCACTTTAATAAATAGAAATCTTCACCTTCATCATTGTCCTCTTCTGCATTGACTGCAAAGTTGTCATCCACTACCAATGCATTTGATAGGTAGTTGCCATCAACTTCAAATGTAAAATTGGAAAAAGTTGAGTCTTCTACTTCATTTGACTCGTTCATAGGAGTCAAAGTATAGTAAACCCAATTTCGAATGTGGCATTTGTTGATGCATCTTTTCCACTGAACATGGATACAATGAAAGCAATAACATGTTAGTTCTCTAACACCATTGCAATGTCCACCTAACCTTGAATAGAACCGAATTAAATGCAAGGATCAAACTTGAGATATCCCCTTACAATCCCAAGCCTTCTCCCTATTCACTTTGTGAATCTTCACTTCCCAGAAGACTCGTGTGACATCTCTCCCTTTTGACTCTAAAAAATGTCCCTTGAGAAATTTCACAACATCTACAACACACTTCAGCATTGCACCTTCTGGTTTCAGTTGTTCATGGGTTAGTGCCCTTTTCACAACTGCACCTGCACCATTATGTTCTCCCTTCCCGTGCCCTGACTCAAAGAAGTTCCATATCATAGTCATGCCTATTAGCCTTGAATATCTTCTTATGAAGTAAAATGGACATTTAGCTTTAAATTGAGAAGCTACACCATCTGAGCATACCCAATGTTGGATTAATTCAATGTTTAGATCTCTCAACCATTGCCAATGTAATTGGAAACAATGTTGCACAAAAAGGGTGTCATGCATCTTGTCATCGGATTTGAAGAAGTGGATTACCTTTTTAGGAATACCCTCCAAACAAAAATATGTGATATGCACAAAAATATTTACCTATATAGACCACCAATGCATAGATTGTATTTCATTTTGCTCATGGAGTGTATAGTTTTTTGCAAAATCAACTACTGAAACCACAACATCACCCGAGAATTCAGAGACACACATCTTAAGCAGGTTCACTTGCCATAAATAAAAGAGATTGTGCTTGATAAATTTCTTTAGATATTTCTCAAATATCCTGTTACAACTTTAGGACTCATCTCCCTCTTTATCAATTCGTTCCTTTATGAACTTGTCCTTCATACATTGACTCGACAGCTTCAAAGGTCTTTACAGGAATATGATATTCCTGAATGCTAGTCTCTCTCGGACACCACTTAAAATGTCCTACTTCAGAATCAGAGCACTCACCCATCACAAATTTGTATTGGTGGAATGTGGTATCATTTTGACGTGGGCATAGAATACTCTCTATAATGCTGCTAATCAATCGAAATGTAGTTGTTGAAGCATTGCACCTTGATGTCTTCCCTACTTCACAAATAGAACAATCACATTTTCAAAGACAACTATGCACGACCGAGTCTGATTGACATAGGAGATTGATTTCATCCGTAAGGTATGACATTTGAACGTGATAAATGCAGCAACATGTGAATCTATCATTCAATCTCTTAACAAAATATGGCTTTAATGATTCAAACTTCTAAAGCTAGACATTTATCATTGGATGCAATTGTTTGAAGCGTATAAATAGCTCCATCTACATTACACAAACAAGTGGTTATGAGTAGTCATTAATTAGCTAGTTATCATTTTGCTATTACTAAGGAGTTGGTGGTTAGTTGTTAGAAGGTGTTAGATTGTTACTAGTTACTTCTCAGTAATTAGCTATTACTAATTAGGTTCTTAGTAATTAGCTATTATTAAGTAGCTAGTTCTTGGTTAGCTATTTGTAATTAGCTATTATTAAGTAGCTGGTTCTTAGTTAGTTCTTAGTAATTAGCTATTACTGAGAATGATTAGCTTGTTAGCAATTAGCTATTACTAAGTAGTTGGTTCTTGGTTAGTTGTTTGTAATTCACTATTACTAATTAGCTTGTTACTAATCAGATAGTACTAAGTAGCTGGTTCTTGGTTACCTATTTGTAATTAGCTATTACTAATTAGGTTGTTACTAATTAGCTTGTTACTAATTAGCTTGTTACTAATTAGCTTGTTACTAATTAGCTTGTTACTAATTTGCTATTACTAATTAGCTTGTTACTAATTAGCTATTACTAAGATAGTTGTTGGTTAGCTATTTGTATTACTAATTAGCTTGTTACTAATTAGCTATTACTAATTAGCTTGTTATTAATTGGCTTGTTATTAATTAGCTTGTTACTTATTATCTTGTTACTAATTAGCTTGTTAGTAATTAGCTATTACTAAGTAGCTTGTTCTTTTTTTTTGAAAAGGAAGTTCGGCCGTGGTCTACTCTCTCACACTTGAATTAATTAGGTATTATTAAGTATCTTGTTCTTGGTTAGTTGTTTGTAATTAGCTATTACTAATTAGCTTCTTACTAATTTGCTATTACTAATTAGCTTGCTACTAATTAGCTTGTTACTAACTAGCTTGTTACTCATTAGCTTGTTACTAATTAGGTATTACTAATTAACTTGTTACTAATTAGATTGTTAGTAACTAGCTTGTTATGATGGGGGATGATTCTAACACCCCAATGCAAAAAAAGAAGATGGTTGCCCTCCACTAGGTCCACAAGCAATGATACATGCTCATTGTTCTGAACTTTTCTCTCCAGGAGTACAGACACTTTATATGCAATTTTGCACACTTGTAGTAGACTATAAGAGCTACCCAAAAAGATTTAAATCATCCCAAATGGATATTCCAGCTAGGAGAACCAAGCTCTGCAAAACTGGCTATCTGTTTGCAACACTCTCTACCTATGTGCAGATATATACCTTCACAATGTTGGCAATTTCTCACAACTCACTCAGCCAAATAACTTGAAACTTTGGAAAACTTCAGGGCACAATATGTGAGACCAAACGAAGCTTGAAATCAATGAAAATGATTACAATGAGAGAGAAAATAATGCTCTGCAATCTGGTACAATCAAATTCGGAAAAGTGTAACTAGATCTCTAGATAGAGCGGAGCAAAATCATGAGAAATTGAGGTAAGCAAGAAAGGGGGCTGCTTGCTGGAGTTTATGACTTCACAAAACTAAGTGGGAGACTCGTGGAATGCATACAACTCAAGAAACAAAGGCGGGATGATGCTTATATAGAGTTTTACTTTTCCTACAATCTAGCTAACCACCTACCCATCAGTGTAGGTGCACTTTTTGGTGGTTGATTTGATGAGATTTGAATTTGATTGAGTTTGGTGGAGCTTATAACTTTATTCCACAACTTTGGGTCCTACTTTTTGATTGGTCCACTTGCAAAACTTGTGGTTGTGCCTTTTTGCATGATTGAGAATTGATTTTCAACACTCCCCCTCAAGTCTCAATGCCTAGGTCCTTCATTCCAATGCATGCCTTGAAGTGTTGTAGCTTTACTCCATCCAATGCTTTGGTAAACATATCTGCATATTGGTCCTTTGTATTGACATGCTCTACCTTGATATCCTTTGAAATGATCTTCTCTCGAATAAAGTGGTAATGCACTTCTATATGCTTTGACTTTGCATGGAACATGCTCTACCTTGATATCCTTTGAAATGATCTTCTCTCGAATAAAGTGGTAATGCACTTCTATATGCTACCTTCCTTCTTCACAAAGAGTGATGGGTTTGCATGACTCTAATTGTATCCACATTTTACCAAGTAGTCCACAAGTCTTCGGTTCCAAGCTCTTGGGGCTTGCTTGATTCCATAAAGATCCTTGTTTAGCCTACATACATGATGTGGAAACCTCTCATCCTCAAAGCCTTGGGGCTGTTCCATGAAGACTACCTCTTCAAGCTCTCCATTTAGGAAATCATTCTTCGCATCCAACTGGTACATATTCTAACCTTTTGAGGCTGAAATTGCAATTAAACTTCTGATGGTGGATATCTTAGCTACTGGGCTGGATGTTTTTTCAAAGTCTATGCCATAGGTTTGAGCAAAACCTCTCGCAACCAACCTTGCTTTATACCTAGAGATGCTCCCATCTGCATGCCTCTTTACCTTGTACACCCATTTGTTGCCAATGACTTTCATGTCCTTTATTCTTGGCACCAATGACCAAGAATCATTTTCTTCAAGTGCTTTGGCTTCCTCCTCCATGGCTTCAATCCATTCCCTATGCTTATTTGCTTCTTCAAAAGAGTTAGGATCTTCACAAGCTATAACTTGACTCATGTAGGCATAGTTTCTTGCAATGAATGAATCATAAGTTAACCTTTGAACAGGGTATTTAACCCTATCGGATGACCTTACCTCACCATTAGGTGGTAGGAATCTACTCCTCCTTGGTTTATATGCTTTAAATACTAGAGTTTCTAATTTTTCCATATCTTCATCACTTGTAGATTCCATGTCTACCCTTCGATGGTCTTCGTCATTTGCCTTTTCCTTTCCTTTGCTAATTCCTTCATTTGAATGAGCTTCATTCCTTCTCCTTCCATGCCAAGCTGATGTAGTACTCTCCTCTGATGGTGTGCTTGAAGTGGTTGGACCACTTATCTCCATGATTTGTTGTTGCTCCTTGAACTTCTTGTCGGCTTCATATGCATCATCAACCTGTAATACATCTTTGCTACCATACCAAGGCAGCAACTCATCAGATATTACATCCCTAGATAGCTTAAGCTCTTTGGTGCAAGAGTTATAGCATCTAAAACCCTTTTTCTCTAAAGAATATCCAAGAAATATACACCTATTCGCCTTCGGGTCTAACTTGTGTCTCAACTCTTGAGGTATGTGAACATAACACACACAACCAAATACTTTTAGATGTGAAAGATTGGGCTTCTTACCACACCAGGCTTCATAAGGTGTAACTCCATGCACTCATGAGGTCCTATTCATAATGTATATGGTTGTATTTGTTGCATCAGCCCAATAAGAGTTAGGAACATTTATTTCATTTAACAAAGATCTAGCCACTTCTGCTATGTATCTATTCTTCCTTTCTGCAACCCCATTTTGTTGAGGTGTATACCTGCAAGTGAATTGCCTTTTGATGCCATGGTCATGTAGAAAATTTGAAAGTTCATTTGAAAAATACTCTCCCCCTTCATCCGATCAGATAGTCTTTATATACTTCCCTGTTTCCTTCTCCACTAGGTTTTTGAACCTCTTGAAGTGGTAAAACACCTCTGACTTTGACTTCGTGCAATACATCCAAACAAACCTTGAATGGTCATCTATAAATGTGACAAAATATCTATTACCTACAATGGATGGCTCCCTTGTAGGTCCCCATACGTATGTGTGTATGAGATTCAACACTTCATCTTCTTGAATGGCAATCTGCTTTGTTTTCCTAATTGACAAGCATGGCACAAATGTTGCGTATTCTGAGATGAAAGATCAGTTAGACCACTCACCAAGCCCTTCCTTTGCATGTCCTTCATCCTTTCTAAGTTTATGTGCCCAATTCTTTTATGCCATAAGTCGATTTCTACAATCTATTTATTTCCAATTGACAAGTAGACAGTGTGAGGGGTTGATGGCTTTACCTCCATGGTGAAGAGTCTTCCTTGCTTCTTTCCTTTTGCTATGAGCTTGTAGTCCTGCATGGGGTCTTCAACAAAACATCCTTTCTCATTGAACCTCACCTCATAACCTCTTTCAACCATTTGACCTACCAAAACCAAGTTCTTTGTGATGGTTGGCACATGCAACACATCCTTCAACACCTTGGAGGTTTAAGATCCATTCAATGCAACATCTCCCACATATTTAATCTTGTGGTCAGTGTCATCCCCTGTCTCTAAATGTCCTTGGGTGATGGGTGAATGTAAATTAAAGAAAACATCTTTATTGCAACTAATATGGTTGCTACAACCACTATCAATGTACCATGTAAAATCTGAATTGACTCTTTCACTTGAACCATACATCATAAGCAAGTTCTCATTTTCTGAATTTGTTAAGGTACTAGCATAATTACCTTGGTTCCTTTTGTATCCTTGATTGCCTCCTCCTTTAGACCAACAATCTCTTGCATAATGGCCTCGTTTTCCACAATTGTAGCATTCTCCATTGGATGCTTCTCTTCCATGTGATATTCCTCCCTCTTTCTCTACTCCTTCCTCCTCCTCTTGATCCATATAGCTTTGGTTGGAGCCTTCTTGGTTTCTTGTGCTTGAGCTTGACCTTCCTCTCCCTCTGCCTTGGGAGTTTTGTCTACCTCTTTTGCCTTTGCCTCTACTTGCATGGAAAAATTGGGCTTGGCTGCCCTTTGATTGTGAACCTCCTTGGTTCATCTCCTAAGGTCACCATCAATGTGACTAATTGATCAAATTCTTGGTAGGGAATCCCTCACACAAACTGATATGGTGAATGCTTTCCACCTTTCATTCTCTCTCAAGCCATTGAGAGTGTGTGCAACAAGATCATCATCTTTGATTCGGCTCCCAACTAAGCCTAAAGCATCTGCAAGTTCCTTAACCTTCAAAATGTACTCATTTCTGTTAGTACTTGGTGATTTCCTAAGATTATTCAGCTCATTCTTGAGCTGAATCTTCCTTGCCTTGGTTGATGAAGAGTACAATCTCTCCAAGGTCTCTCCCAAACCTGCTTGGATGTTTCCAAGTCTTGTATATACCCTATCATGCTATTGCATATGTGTTGAGATAGAATGAATATGACTTTCCTATCCCTTTCTATCCATTCATTAAGTGCCTTCGCATGCCCTTGAAGTGGTGGATCATGTACATGAGGCATTGGCTCCATGTCGCTCACTAATCCCCACAATCCTTTGCCCATAAGGTAGTTGCTAACTCTAAATTTCCATGGTTAATAATTGCCTTTCTCTAACTTCTCTATTTGTGCATTATACTCAGCCATACTGAGCCCTAAGATGCTCCTCTAGCTTCTCCTCAAGTTTTTGTATGCTTTAGAAGGTGTGGATATTACCTTTTGATAGCTTCTCCCTTGCTAACCTTGGACTAGTTGAGATCTCGATCGATGTAGCCCCCTTTTGATATCTTCTTGCTTTAATGAGTCCTTGTGCTTCCACGAGTTGTCTTGATCTTTTCAACTCTTCAATATGATGCCACTGATGTCCCCAAGCCTCCAAAATGGCTTTGATATGACTGATGGGGGATGATTCTAACACGCCAATGAAAAAATGGAAGATGGCTGCCCTCCACTAGGTCCACAAGGAGTGATATATGCTCATTGTTCTGAACTTTTCTCTACACGAGTATATCTAATTAAAATGAATTTTTGGACACTTGAAGTAGACTATGAGAGCTACCCAACAAGATTTAAATCATCCCAAACAGATATTCGGGCTGGGAAAGCCAACCTCTGCAAAACAGGCTACTTGTTTGCAACACTCTCTGCCTATATGCAGAGATATACCTTCACAAAGTTGGCAATTTCTCACAACTCACTCAGCTAAATAACTTGAAACTTTGGAAAAATTCAAGTCACAGTATGAGAGAACAAATGAAGCTTGAAATCAATGAAAATGAGTACAATGATGGAGCAAACAATGCTTTGCAATCTGGTACAATCAGATTTGGAAGAGCCTAACTACACCTCTAGATGGAGCGGAGCAAAATCATGAGAAAATAAGGTAAGCAAGCAAGGTGGCTGCTTGTTGGAGTTTATGACCACTAAACTAAGTGGGAAACTCATGGACTGCATACAACTCAAGAAACAAAGGGGGGATGATGCTTATATAGAGTTTCACTTAGTAAAACAAGCTAATTAGGTTAGTAATAGCTAATTAGTAGAAGGTAATTAGTAACAGCTAATTATAAATAGCTAAGCGAGAACCAACTACTTAGTCATAGCTAATTAGGAGCAAGATACTTAGTAATAGCTAATTAGTAGAAGCTAATTATCTTGTTACTAATTAGCTTTTTAGTAATTAGCTATGATTAAGTAGTTGGTTCTCGCTTAGTTATTTATAATTAGCTGTTACTAATTAGCTTCTACTAATTAGCTATTACTAAGTAACTTGCTCCTAATTAGCTTGTTAGTAATTCGCTATTACTAAGTAGCTAGTTATTGGTTAGTTGTTTGTAATTAGCTATTACTAAGTAGCTAGTCCTTGGTCAGCTATTTATAATTAGCTATTGCTAATTAGCTTGTTAGTAGTTAGCTATTACTAAGTAGCTTGTTACTAATTATCTATTATTAAGTAGCGGGTTCTTGGATTGTCATTTGTAATTAGTTATTACTAAGTAGCTTGCTACTAGTAACCTATTACTAAGTAGTTGGTTCTTAGTTAGTTCTCAGTAATTAGCTATGACTAATTAGCTTGATAGTAATTAGCTATTACTAAGTAGCTAGTCCTTGGTAAGGTGTTTGTAATTATCTATTACTAATTAGCTTGTTTCTAATTTTTGATTAGAAAGTAGCTGGGTCTTGGTTAGTTGTTTGTAATTAGCTATTACTAATTAGCTTGTTATTAGTTACCTATTACTAAGTAGCTGGTTCTTAGTTAGTTCTCATTAATTAGCTACTACTATTTAGCTTGTTAGGAGCTAGATATTATTAAGTAGCTAGTCATTGGTTAATTGTTTGTAATTAATTATTACTAATAATCTATTACTAATTAGCTTGTTGCCAATAAGCTATTACTAAGTAGCTAGTTCTTAGTTAAGCATTAGTAATTATCTATTACTAATTAGCTTGTTAGTGATTAAATATTACAAAGCAACTAGTTCTTGGTTAGCTGTTTGTAATTAGCTATTACTAATTAGCTTCTACTTATTAGCTATTACTAAGTAGCTGGTTCTTGGTTATTTGTTTGTAATTATCTATTACTAATTAGCTTGTTACCTTTTACCTATTACTAAGTAGCTTGTTCTTAGTTTAGTAATTAGCTATTACTATTTAGCTTGTTAAGAGTTTGTTATTATTAAGTAGATACTTCTTGGTTAGTTGTTAGTAATTAGCTATTACTAATTATCTTGTTTCCAATTAGCTATTACTAAGTGGTTGGTTCTTGGATGGTTATTAGTAATGATCTATTAGTAATTAGCTTGTTACTAATTATCTATTACTTAAGAGTCACTTTCTTGGTTGGTTGTTTGTAATAAGCTATTTCAAAATAGCTTGTTACTAGTTAACTATTACTATTAGCTTGTTACTAGTTAGCTATTACTATTAGGTTGTCATTATAAGTTACTTGTTACTCGTTCTTGTATAATTAGCTAAAATTGTGAATTGACTATTGAAAATAGGATTACCTGAGATACATCAAGAAGGTGAACATGATGCTCCAAATATTGATTTTTGCCATATCCTTCTTATTTAGTGACACCCTGCTCTCAGTTGTACAAAATGTGATAATCACATGCTTGACCTCTTGTGTGATACATGTGGTACGTGTTGCCCTACCAAGTGCCTTCAAAAAACTATGATCAGACTCAACTATATTTAACCATCCAATCGTGTCATAGACAACTTTTGTGCTTCCTCCCAATACCCTGAAAATTCTTGAAATATTTATCTCATTTGTTGATGAATATGCATCACTATTGAGAGCCATCATCAATGTTGATGTCTTCAACTCAATGTCATCAGAATTCTTTCTCATACTTTGTAGTGTATTCCAAAGATTAATGAAAAGAACACATCTTACATGATCTTTGTGACTGCCCATTACATCAAAAATTTGCCCAATATATGCATTCTACAACATCCTATTTAGTGCCTTGATTTTATTTTCACAACATAAGTGTCTAGTTTGATTTTTAAAATACTTGATGATCTTATACAAAATGCAATCCAAGTTGCTTGAACTACAATTAGCATTACCCTCCACATTAGTGACCGACCTTGACGTTATTGGGTCTCTATATTTCGTTTTCTTTTCCTTCCAATAACATCTTAATGCTTGTTGATCACTATCCACTACTAGTATTGTATTAACTTCCATCTGTTCGCTTGTCCAAGATTGCCCTACATCAACACACTACAAATGATGAAGAAACCATAAATACAATTACATCACCACTCATCAATCCACTTTATTATATTTACTTTACATTGAGTATGCTCATCTGATATCATTATGTGCTCCATCACTTACGCATGTGGACTTGTTATACCACTTTTAAACCTACAACAATCATCCAAAACCTCAGATGTTAGATACAATGAATGAACAATATGAAGCTAAATGGACATTTTTAGGCATACTTTTAAACGTGCAACAATCATCCACAATGTGAGATGTTACTCGTATATAACTTCCTTTTTTTTAGAGAACACAAAAAAGTAGATTAATGAGGGAATTGTACAGAGTGTGCAGGGGCCAAGAGCACCACATCACCATAAAATCAATTTGATTAGTCTTTACAACAAGAAGCTGCACCATCTGACCATACCCAATGTGGGCCTAAGTCAAGGTTTAGATCTTTCCACCATTGAGAATGTAATTAGAAACACTGTTGCACAAAAAAGGTGCCATGCTTCTTGTCATCAAATATGACGAAGTGGATTACCTTTTAAGGAATGATCTCGAAACCAAAATATGTGATATGCATAAAAATAGTTATCTGTACAAACTTAGGACGCAAAATGTCGAAAAAATACATATAGTGATGGAGTCACTCTCATTGTTGCCCACTCAACATGCAACACGTAGAAATACTCACAAGCGAGAAGAGGTAATGCGGCATACTCTCCAACATGTAGCATCTAGAAAAATAGTTATCAATATTCTCCACTCAGGACACACCGTGCAGCAAAATGCCTATAGTGATGGAGTCCCTCGCAGTGTTCCCCAATCAACATGCAGCACACAGAAAAACTCCCATGCAAGATGAGGTACTCTGGTGTACTCTCCAACATGCAGCATGGAGAAAAACCCATGTCATGAATGCTCCATGTAGGGAATTGGAAAAGCATTCGTACTTTGCTACCCACAGAAATCACATCAAGCTTTTTAATGTCTTTTCTGTCCCAAGGATAAATGCTGGTGGTGGCTTCCAAAGTTCATTTCTAGCTCTTAATAGAGTCGACTTTCCAGTTCAACTTGGGCTAACAATATCCAGTACAAAGCTTCTAGGTACATCACTCTTTTGTAAACATTAGCATGCTTTCACCCATGATGCTTCTCTATGTCGTTATATCTTCCAATAGTTCTCCATCATTTTAGTAAACCTTTGTATTTGTGTCCATGTGTTGAGTGAGTGGTTTGCATTCAATGATTGCAAATCTGAAAGGAACATCCAACAAGTACTTTTTTTGCATCAAGAATATGCCACCTTTCCCATAGACATCTTCCCTCCCATAAAAAAGTATTTTTTCCCCCATAAAATCTTATATTTTAAACTTCTTACCAAGATTTCTTTTGATATTTTTAATGCATGTAATATCATTCTGGACTATGATGAGATCATCAACATATATGCAGACATATACCTCTCTATTTTCCTCCTTCTTCATGTACAATGAAGGATTGAAGCTACCTTTATTGTATCCATACTTAATTAGATACTCTATCAATCCCTTATTCCATCCTTGTGGTGCTTGCTTCAAGCCATAATGTGCCTTCTCCAACCTACAAACAAAGTGTGAATGGTTTCCATCTTCAAATCCAACCGATCGACTCATGTATACCTCTTCTCATATGTCTCCATTGAGAAAATAATTTTTTATGTCAATTTGGTATAACGACAGCCTCCTTGAAGTAGTGATTTCTATTAGAGTATTAATTGTCCCCATCTTTGCAACTGGCCTAAAACTTTAATCATAGTTGTTGCCTTGTGTCTGTTTAAATCCTTTAGCAACTAATCTAGCTTTATATGTAGCTAGTGAACCATGAATGTTCCTCTTTAATTTAGACACCCATTTTTTTTGAAAAATTGTTCATACCATATTTGTTGGCACTCACTCCTATATGTGATTATCTTTGAGAGATTTGATCTCCTCTTTCATAACTTTTATCCATTCCTTTTGTGTGCAAGCTTCTTCATACATTTCAGGATCTTTGCCTTTGATGACATGCATAATGTATACATTTTTTTTGCCATGAAACTATTATATTTCCACCTTTGCATTGGATACCTTGTGCTTGAAGATACTCTTTCATTCCCTTAAATTTTCTTTTCCTCCACCTATTCAGCTAAGCCTTTGGAGTGATCACCTCCTCATATTCTTCTTCACTTGCATGTTGTCTCACTAGTTTGAGCAACAGCTGCTTCTTTAGCTGTATAATATGAATTTGGAGACATAGAATGACTTCCAACTCTCCACCTCCATGTTGAACGTTATTCATTTAAATATATATACATCTAAATGAGAAACTTTTGTGCTCATTTTTAGAGCTTCTCTTTGATTAGCTACTACATAATCATCACAATCTTCTTCAAAAACCTTTTCGTTTCCTTTATCTTCATACCATGGTGTTAGTTCATCAAAGACCACATCTCATGAGACTTTTACTTCCTTTCTTCTAAGGTTGTAACACTAATATCCTTTTTGCTCCATTGAGTAGCTGATGAAAATGCATTTTTTTTTTCCTTGGTTCCATCTTTGTTCTAATTTCTTGTGGAATGTGAACAAAAAAAAACACATCCAAAAACTTTAATGTATGTAAGATCATTTTTCATACTGGAATATTTCTCCTCTAGTGTCAAGTTATATATTCCCAATGATGTGTGCCTATTCCCAATAGTATGCTGGTGCCTTCACCTCCTTAAGCATGCATCTTGCAAACTTCAATGATTTGACTGTTTTTCCTCTCACCCATTGCATTTTGTTGAGGTGTATACCTAAAAATAAACAACCTTCTCATCTAATTCTCTTATAGAAAATCTGAAAGTTATTTTGAGAAGTATTCCCCTTCACCAAGGGATCTTAAGGTCTTGAAAGAAATTCTCTTTTCTTCTTCAACTTGAGTTTTGAAACTCTTAAATATAGAGAACACACCTGATTTTTGCTTCATACAAGAAAACCATACCCTTCTTGAATGATAATCAATGAAGGTGATAGAAAATCTATTAGCAACCATCAAGGAATCTTGGGTAGGTCCGCATACATTCATATGTATTAAGTACTAGTCATTCGGGGCCACATAATTGCTCTTCTTGAATGGTTACGAAATTTTCTTTCCAAGTTGACAAGATTCCAACTTTTGCCTTGCACACTCCATAATGAATGTATGGCTCATGTCCTTTAGCCTTGGAATATTTATTTGACCTATTCTTTGTGCCATAAGTCTAGCTTTGAAATCTTCTTGTTTGCAAACTGAATGTACATGACCTTTCCATATGGATGTTAGACATCCAAAGTGAACATGCTTCCTTCTCTTCTACCTTCGGCAACGGCCTTGAAACCTTCTTTTTGATTTTTTATGAATCTAAGCTCTTATCTGACAAAATGAAAGATTACTTGTTCAAAAATAGGATATGCGTCTTGAAAGTTAATGGAATTTACAAAAGGCTTCCATCTTTCATATTTTCTCAATCGTTTGAGAGAAAAACATGCAAGATCCTCATCTTCAACTATTTTGCCAATAGAGGCTAAATCTTAGCTCCTTATTCTTCAAAGTATATTTAGCTATGAATTGAATCAAACTTTTCTTGATTGTGCTCAACTAATTCTTGAGTTGAAGTTTCCTTTCTCTTATATTTTCTCAAAATGTCCTTTCAAGAGCTTCTCAAGCATCCTCAGCTATTTCTATATGCTAAATATGCCCTACCATGGCATTCATAATGAATAGTAAGGAACATGACACTCTTATTCATCTCTTCCCATTATTTTTCTTGCCTCCTTTGGACTTCGATGGCTATAGCATGATTGATTCAATGTTGAGCATCATCTTTGCGCATGATGCCCCACAAGAATTTTCCAATTAGGTATTTATTCATTATAAACTCCCACATGGGATAACTACCCTTGTCCAACTTCTGAACTTTATATGTTTACATAAACCTAGAAATATTCAACTTGTGTAGACTATATAAAACAGCCTTCTACTCATGCATACATCATGAAACACGTATATATATGCTCCTTGATCATATGTGCATGCATACTTACATGTTAGACATCAATCCGCAATTCTAAATCAACTTATATTTAGGTGAAACATGGATGTTAAAAAATGTCATTAATTTTCAACATAAACTTCACAAACATGCATACATAAGCATCTCCAATGCATATATTTGTTGCACCAAGTAAGAACCATACAGTGCTCTCCTCAATCTTACAAATATGCTCTAGATCTTCATCTTTGTACATAATATAATATTTCAATTCATTCAACTGAGTGTAATATCTGAAATATGCACATAATGTTTTAGCAAAAAAATATATATATATTGGTGCAATTATCAAGACTAAGTGCTTACATAATTATAGGAAGTACGCACTCATTTAGTTCTTCACAAGAGAGAACCTCACATGAGCACTTGCTTCTTAATTTGATTTTATTTACTTCGGATAAATTTAAAAACCAAGAAGAATAAGGAATCTTGTGAAGTAAGTCATCTGAGGCCACAACTCATGTGGTAGCAAGAATAAAATCAAATCATTATACATGTTTTTAGTTGTGGGCTAAGGAGAGTCATTCTGAGACACCTTGAGCTACATTAGTGAGCAGAAACTGAGCTCAGTTCATTATATGTAGTCCAATACTCTTCCCTTGTACATATGCTCATTAGCATATACGTTTTGATACATTTCTTCAAGTATATGTCTATACACTATTCTTTGTTGTACCTTCATCATTACAATGATTTCTGGAATCAATTTCTTTGTATGTACTCACTCATTTTTTGTAATTTAATTTGGTTTCTACTACTTTAATGTCACTTTTCATCATTTTTGTTTAAGGGAACATCAAGATATGAATCATAGAATGTGACTCTCTCTACACATCTTCTAGATTCTAAAAGGCCAAGATGACCCCCCTAAGTTGTTACAATTATTTCTCAGTGTATGGTGTGGCTAAACTGATGAAATGGCCTGCTTCAGTTAGCTACAAAGTCCAATTACATTTGTGAAAAATCCTTTTTGGTCAATGGGTACTGAATTTTGAGCTTGGATCTAAAATACTGAGCACTTCTATTCCAAAAATAGAAAGTTTCTTCACATTTCTAGTACACGCAAGTTATTTGTTTTATGCAAACTTTTGAAAATGATGTTCTGAAGCAGTTGATGGTTCCAAATACATTGTTGTGAATCCAAAGAAGTCTATTAAGCAATTGTGGATTTAACTTGGCATGTGTGAAGTAGGTCTTGTGCAACACCAACTCATCTCTAGAGCATACCCATCCATCTCCTTGCCGAGATGAGCTAATGTTGCATACAACCGGCTCTACACCTTCCACATGAACTCTAGGGATACTTTATAGACTATTTTATCTTCACAATAATGTATCTCGAACCACTAAGTACTTTGTAACATCATTCCCAAAAGTATGCATCAAAACAAATAACTTGTATGTACTCAAAATGTGAAGAAACCTTCTATTTTGGGACTAGAAGTCCTCAATATTTTGCTCAAAGATCACAACTTGGTATGAACTAATGAGGGAGCTTCCACAAACATCTAATTGCACTATGTACCCAAGTAAAGCAAGTTATTTCATCAATTCATTCACACCATACACTGAGAAATGATTGTAATAAGTTAGGGGGTCATCCTAATATTTCAAGATCTAGAACATGTGTAGACACAGTTACCTTCTATGATTCATATCTTGAGATCCCCAGTGCCAAATGCGATGCACATGGATGTCCACATAGTAGAAACTTCAATCTAACTAACCCAAGTTGAACTACAACAAATGGGTGAGTACAAGTAGAGAAATCGATTCCAGAAGATCACTAGAATTATGAAGATAGAACAAAGAACAATGGGCAGAGATATACTTGAAGAAATGTATCATGTATATGCAAACTAACATATGATACAAGGGAGATGTAGTGGACTAATCATACATGAAGTGATCTCAATTTTGTCTCAATAATGTAGCTCAAAGTCTCTCAGAATGATCTCCTTAGCCAACGACTAAAAACATGTCTATTTATACTCATAACATGAGTTTGAATTTGAATTTTCCTTGACCTAAACGTGATCCTACAGTATAGGGATGATTTTAATTGATTCTTTGTAGCAAAAGAGACATTTCTTGAACCCCCTAACTTCACATAACTCCTTATGCTTGTTGGTCTTTACATCTATCCAGAGTAAATACAACGAAATTGACAAGCAAGTCTTCATGTGAGGTTTTCTCTTGTGAAGAACTAAATGAATGAGTAGTCTTGAATACTTAGCCAAGCACTTACACTTTCTAATTGCACCAATAGCTCCCCTTCAAGCCTAATATGCTTGATTCTTCATTCCTTCATGATTTCTTATAGTCCCAATCATTGGTTTGAGCCTATTTAAATTGCTTTCATCCAATGCCTTTGTCATCATATATGCACATTGTTGTTGCACACGTACATATGAGAGTCATATCTCCTTACTCGTGATCTATTTCCTAACATAATGATAGGAACTTCTATATGTTTGGTTTTGGCATGATAGGTAGGGTTAGCAGCAAGATGTAATAAACTAATGTTGTCCCCAAATATATGTGGAGTTGACGTATTCAACTCTAAATCTAAATATAGGGTCCTAACACCAGCTATACTCCATAGCAAAATTGAGTGGTAGAAAGGAGAAATAGAACCATAGTGGAGGTTGAAAGATCAATGCTAAATGAGAGAAAGTTGGCCAATTACCTATGGGTAGAGGCTATATCTACAACCACCTATATGATCAATAGACTCCCGTCAAAATCATTGGATGCGATGACACGTTATTGCCCACAACTAGAGTAGCTATGAGTGTAGCATCTTCCAAGAAATCAAATATCTATCACTGGATGTTAAAAATGCTTTTCTAAATGGTTGGATCTCAAAGGAGGTATACATGGATCAACCTCTTGGTTGTGAAGATCAATCATATCTAGAGTATGTATGCAGGTTAATGAAATCCTTGTATGTCTTGAAGCAAGCTCCTAGAGGTTGGAACCATAGACTTCTCACTTAATTGCAGGGCAAAGGTTTTATGATAAACAAGGAAGATCCTTCCTTCTTCATTAATAGGAATCACTCAGAGGTCATATACCTTTGTGTGTATCTAGATTATATAATCATTATAGGTAACGATGTAGATGGAATCAAGAAAATCAAAGTTCAAATAAAAGAAGAATTCAATATGAGTGATCTTGGACCTCTAACATACTTCCTAGGTTTGGAAGTGGTA
This sequence comes from Ceratopteris richardii, assembly GCA_020310875.1. Lineage (NCBI taxonomy): Eukaryota > Viridiplantae > Streptophyta > Polypodiopsida > Polypodiales > Pteridaceae > Ceratopteris > Ceratopteris richardii. The sequence continues at coordinate 126,218,738 of CM035422.1, read as the reverse complement.
TATATGGAGAAATCTATGTTTGTAACTTAGAGAAAGTACATTTGAGATATGCTTACCTAATTCAAGATGGAAAATACAAAGGTTTCGGGTACATCCATCGAGGTAAACTAAAGCTAAGTGCTCATGAAGGTGATTTAATTGAATACATTACTAGCTATCAAAGATTAGTTGGAAGCTTGAGTTATGCTACTCTAACTAGAGTATATATTTTCTATGGAGTTAGTGTGATAAGTCAATTGATGCACCCTCCAAGGGAGCCTCACATCAAAGAAGCCAAGAGAATTCTAAAATACTTGAAGGGTAAAATCAATGAACTATAGTATACTATCCATATACATATGATATAGTTGTCAAGCTCTTCTTTAATGTTGATTGGGCATGCTCTAAAGCTGATAGGAGAGTCACATCAAGTTACCTTTTGATTTCTATCCCTTCGAGGTAAGATTCAAATTCATGGGAGAAATACTCTCCCTCAATCAAACCTTAGCCTCTTCAAATTTTAACTTGTTTCTTTTTCTACAAGTGTGAGATATTTCTTAAAGCGTGAAAGCACTTCATCTTTATGCTTCATAAAATATAGTATTGTCCATCTGCTACAATCATCAATGAATGACAAATAATACCTATATCTGGAGCTTGAAGGATCCCTGCTTGGCCCCCATACATATGTATCTCCAATAGGTCTCCATGAATGTATCCCTTCTTTGTAATTGGTTGTCTGTGAGACTTGCCAAATTGATAGGCACTACATTTGTAAATCATGTGTTGTTGGGAGATATTTGGTAGATCAAGCACACCCTGATCCCTAAAAATTTTCATCAGAGCATTTTCACCTATATGAGCTAAGCTCTTGTGAAAAATTCCCAATTTTTATAAGGTTTGACTACCATAATTGAACAGTGCAACATTCCTTGTATCTTAGACTTCAAAAGTAAATAGTCTACCTGAACTTTTTGCTTTTTTTATCCTCTTGAATCCTTGATAAGGATCCTCAACAAATGTTCCATTCTTTGTGAATCTCACCTACAATCCCTTTTCAACAATCTAACCTGCATTAACGAGGCTTTTGGTGATGGTTGGCACATACAATACATTGATCCATATGTTCATATTGCCATATAAAGTCTTCACCTTACCTATCTTCTCCACTAGATGCTTTGTGTCATCTCTTTTTCATCTATATTCCTTGGATCTTCCAAGTTCTAGAGTAGATCTACATTCCCTAATACATGATTTGAGAAACATGAGTCTATATAGAATACATCTTCATCTCATTTACCGTGTGTCATCGTCATGTTCATCATAAGTAATGAATCCTCTTGAGTTTGATCATCTACATAATTTTTGTAGTCTCTTCTTCCTCTATATCCTCCTTGATAGTTATTTTTATTCTATGCGTTGTTGTTGTGGCCATTGTTATTGTTGAATGTATCTTTTGAGCTTCCATAGCCTCCTCTATTATAGCCTCTTCCTCTTTGAATTCTAAGATTCCTAAAATAGTTCGTAGTAATTGATTAGTTACGCACATATGGCACATGGAGAACAGCTTTGAGTTCTCTCCTTGCCTTTTCTTCCTCCTCTATCTCTTCTTATTGAGCTTCTACCTCTACGTGCAAGTTTTTCTTGAGAGATACTACCTCCATCATCGAACTTTTACCTTTGCCTTTGGGATTTTATTCTTGTTCTTATCTATATGTAGGACAGAGGATTTAATACCTTTTGAGTTGTCTCCATTGTTCAAAAGCTTTGCCTCATGTGTGCAAAATTCTCCCATGAGGGTGTTTAAATCAAGAACGCGCATGTCCATGTAGAGGTCCATGGCTATGGTGAAAGCCTCCCATTTGTCATCTCCCCTTATTCCATTGATCACTTGCTTACTATCTGGTCCTCATCAATGACTTGTCCAATGCTACCAAGTTCGTCTGCTATATTGATTTTTGTCAAAACAATACTCACACTTTGCTTGGGCATCTTCTTGAGCATGGTGAACTCCATCTATAAATGATTCTTCCTTGCCTTGGTACTTCACGAGAACAATGCTTCAAGAGCATTCCAAGTCTCTCATGAAGTCATAAAATTCCTGATGTGTGGAAGTCAAAAATCAGAGATTAAATTTAGAATATATGACTTGGCTAGAGCTTCCTTGAGCACCATGTGGTTGACCTCTCTTGTTCTTCTTGAGTTGGTTGTCCTTTGATTTTGAGGATTAGCATCATCTCATCTCCAGATATATAACCATAGAGGTTTCTCCCTTAAAGATAAGCTTCCATTTTAAGTGACCATGCTAAGTAATTACCTCAATCCAATTTTTCTATGAATGAAGGAAATCCATCTCCCATGTTGATTTGTTGTTGCTCTGATACCACTCTGAGGAGATGGATGGGTATGCTCCAAAGATGAGTTGGTGTTGCACAAAACATGCTCTACACCTACCAAGTTTACTTTTGGTATGCTTAATAGACTTGTTTATCTTCACAATAATGCATTCGAAACCACCAGATGCTTTGGAACATCATTCCCAAAAGGTTACATCAAAGCAAATAACATGCATGTACTAGAAATGTGAAGAAACCTTTTATTTTGGGAATAGACTTGCTAAGTATTTTTCTCAAAGATCAAACCTTGATATGAATTGACACGAGAGCTTTTGCAGAAATCTAATTGGAGTGTATAACTTGTTGATATATTTAGGTAGTGATGTGTGTGAACACTCTAGGACCGCCGGGGCACTTTTTTCCCTCTTTAGGAGGTTTTTTTCCCCCGGCTTGTATATACGCCTATTGCCCTAATGGGCTACTTATCTTTGTACATTCTCTAGTAATACATTCAGTATTGTGTGTTTGTGCTCCAAGCTTCTTCTTCTTCCTTGTGCTGTTCGCGTGCTTCCGCAGACGTCTATCTCCAACAATTGGTATCAGAGCAGGTCGTCGCTTCTTCTAGGGCACCGTCGACACTCCTCCGTTTGCAGTCTCCGAACGCACTATCGCAGTGCTTGTGCAAGCTATTTCGTCCTTTTGTGCCAAAGGTATATACCAGTTTCTGTTCGCCAGTTTGAGCGTCTCGAAGTCTGCTACAGGTCTAGCAGAACTCGTCTGGGCAGTTCCGTTCAACTTTTTGAGATACAATCAATTTTCTGCATCAAGGTATTTTAGTCACCGGCCATGGCTGAAAGCAGTGATGTATTCCGTATGTTGGCTGTTGAGGATAAGTTGGATGGTACCAACTACCCATTATGGGCTTATATGATGCGACATGTACTGGTTGCAAAAGGACTGTGGAACATTGTGCAGGGTGTTGAAAGACGTCCTGTTACACCTGCGACTACAGGTACTACAAATACAGGTGCTGGAGGTACTGGAGTTGATGAAGATGGTGTCGAAGATGATATTCCACAGATTCCTGTTCGTGCTGCTGTTTCTGTTGCACCTACTGCAGAGCAGATTCGTTGGGATGGCAGAGATGCCCAGGCACATGCATTGATAGCCTTGTCTGTCAAACGTGCCATTATTCCTCACATTCGCTCTTGCAGAACAGTAAAGGATGCTTGGGATACACTTACCACTTTGTACCAGGCTAGGAATGAGGCTCGTGTTGCTTACCTCCGAAAACAGTTGGAGAGTGAGCACATGAATGAAGGTGATTCTATGGACAGTTTTCTTACAAAGATCAAAGACCTGAAGGAACAATTGATTTCTGCTGATGAGGTTATACCAGATAGCTCACTTGTGCAGACCGTTCTGAATGGTCTTCCTGATTCATATCAGAGTTTTGCCTCTACTCTTCGGTTGATAACGAAAGGCAATCCGAATGCCTTGTAATTTGAGGAATTAGTCTCTGTTATGTTGCAAGAAGATCAGTCCAGGCAGAACAGGTCCATTATGCGTGTTGCAGATCAAGCTTTCTTGGCTAGTCAAAAGGGCAAAGGAAAATGGAGCTCTTCTACGAGTAAGCAAAAATTTGCAAATGCTGCACAATCAAAGAACCAAGATAAAGATGAAAAGAAATCAGAAAAGCAAAAATTATTCTGCAAGTACTGTAAAGGAAATGATCATATTATAAAGAACTGTCCAAAACTGGCTGCTAAAGAGGCAAAGAAGAAAGAGGCTGGAATGGTTGTTGCAGAGGCCTCTACACCAAACACAGAGTCTGCAAATCTTGTGCAGGAAGAAGAATGGGCGTTTACTATTGTCTGCAGTTTTGACCCATCTTCTCATGATCAGTGCATGTCTGCAGTAGACTCAGATGTTTGGTACTTTGACAGTGGGGCGACCAAACATATTACCTCGCAGCGCAATTTCTTCCCTTCACTCGAGCCTACCCCTATAGGGAATACTGTCACATGCGCCAATAACTCCTCTTATCCTGTTATGGGAGTTGGTAAGATCATTCTGACTACTGCTGATGGTAGTTCTTTCACTTTGTCAGATGCTTTATTTGTGCCAGGGATCAAAAAGAACCTGTTATCAGTTTCTGCATTAGCCAAGATTGGCTTGGTTGTGAAATTCGTTGATGATAGGTGTACAGTCCATGATCTCTCAAATGGTGATGTGATTATTGCTTCTGGCATCTTATGTCGTGGGCTGTATAAGCTCATAGACTATGAAAGATCTGTGAATGATTCGGCATGTGCAGTTCATGATTCTCAGGCTATGTCAGATGCAAAGCTTTGGCATGCACGCTTTGGTCATCTGAATTTTGCTAGTCTGTTACGCCTGTAGAAATCTGAAATGGTGTCCTCTTTGCCCAAACTTGAGGCACCTGGAAAACATGTTTGTGAAGGCTGTATTTTGGGCAAAATGTAGCGTTCTTCCTTTCCAAAAGATGGTTCAGTTCGGGCTACGCAAAAATTGCAGCTTGTACATAGTGATGTCTGTGGTCCTATGCAGACACCCTCTTTTGGAAATTACCTTTACTTCGTGACTTTCATTGATGATTCTTCCAGGCATGCATGGGTATATCCACTCAAAGCAAAGTCCGAAGTGTTCATGTGCTTCAAACAGTTTTTGGTTCTGGCTGAAAATCTATCAGCATGTAAAATGGGCACCCTCCGTTCTGATCGAGGGGGGGAATATATGTCTTCAGATTTTAATGCATTTCTGGCTGAACGTGGGATAAAACACCAGTGTACAGTACCGTATACACCTCAACAGAATGGAGTTGCTGAACGAAAGAACGGGTCACTCATGGAGATGGCGAGGTGCATGGTCAAAAGTCAGTCTTTACCACATAGTTTCTGGCTTGAGGCTGTCATGTGTGAAGCATATGTACTGAACATGTGTCCCACTAAAGCGTTGCAGTCTATCACTCCATATGAGGCTTGGCATGACCGCAAGCCATCTGTTGCTCATCTGCGTGTTTTTGGTTGTTTGGCATATGCATTAGTGCCTGAACAACATCGTAGAAAATTGGATGATAAGGCAGTTAAATGTATTTTGGTTGGGTACAGTTCTGAAAGTAAAGGCTATCGTCTGTATCATCCACAGACTAAACGCATTCTGGTTAGCCGTGATGTTGTCTTTGTGGAAGATGCTATTCAGCCATTGCTTTCATGTACTAAGGAGACATCTGTTAGCTCTAAAGACATGTAGGATACTTTGATGCCTCTTTTTACAGGTGGACAGGCTAGTGCAGGTCCTAATGAGGCAACTTCTCAGCCTTTGCAGGTTTCATATGATGATGTAGATCATTCCATTTCTGATGCAGATTTACATGATGCACTTGCTGATGAGAGAGCTGATATTGAGCAGGCAAAAACTATGTCAAAATGGCTAGTGCAGACTTTGCGTGACAGCAAATTAGATACACGTTTGTCATATCGTACTCGTTCAGGCTCTCATAGTGCCTCCTTTGCATCAGATTGCTATGCTATGGCTGCATCTAGTCTCTGTGATGAGAATGAGCCTGTTTCTTTTGATAAAGCACAGAATTCAGAAAATTGGATGGCAGCTATGCAATCTGAACATGATGCTATAATGAAGAATGGTACATGGTCCTTATGTGACTTGCCTCCTGGCAAGAAGGCCATTGGCACTAAGTGGGTATACAAGCTGAAGCGTAAACCTTATGGTACCATTGACAGGTATAAGGCTAGGCTTGTTGCAAAGGGTTATGCGCAGGAAAGAGGCATTGATTTTGATGAGACCTTTGCACCTACATGCCGTATGACTACTGTTCGGAGCATTTGTGCACTTGCAGCCCATCATGGTTGGAATGTACATCAGTTGGACATTAAAACAACATTTCTGAATGGTGACTTGCATGAAGAAGTGTATGTTTTTCAGCCCCGTGGCTTTGTGCAGAAAGGGCATGAAAACCAGGTTTGCAGGTTAAATAAGGCATTATATGGTTTAAAGCAAGCACCACGTGCTTGGTATGAGAAGATACATGCCTATCTGATTGCACATGGTTTTGAGAACAGTCCAACTGAAAGCACCTTATATGTTAAACGTGCTAATGATGTGCTTCTGATCATTGTTGTCTATGTTGATGACATGCTGCTCACTGGTCCTATTGAGACACATATTGCTGATTTTAAGGCTGATTTGCATGCCTCATTTGAGATGTCTGATTTGGGGCATTTGCATCAGTATTTGGGCATTCAGTTTATGCACGTTGATGGTGGAATGGCTTTGTGTCAAACGAAATATATTGACACATTATTGCAGCGTTTTGGCCTTGAAGACTGTAAGCCTATTTCCACTCCTATGGAGACAGGTTTACGATTGAGTCTTCATGATGCTGGAGATGCATTTGATGCTGTTCTCTATCAGCAGGCTGTTGGATGCTTGATTTACTTATGCATTACTCGACCAGATCTTCAGTTTGCTGTCTCACAGATGAGCAGGTTTATGCATTGCCCAGGAGTCACGCATTGGAAAGCGGTTAAGCGCATCTTTCGCTACTTGAGTGGTACTCGGCTACTTGGGTTGTTTTATCCCAAGAGGGGATCACTACCGCCAGATTTGCATGCTTTTTCTGACTCAGATTGGGCTGGTTGCTATGACACTCGTGTGTCCACCAGTGGTTTTTGCTTCATGCTTGGTAGCTCATGTATATCTTGGTTGAGCAAGAAGCAGCCTACTGTGGCCACTTCCAGTTGTGAGGCTGAGTATAGGGCAACTTTCACAGCGACTGTTGAGTGTGTGTGGCTCAGACGCCTTATGGCTGATTTGGGTGTTGGCCAGTCTTCTGCTACCACCATCTTCACTGACAGTCAGAGCGCATTGGCAGTTGCGAGGAACCCTGTGTTCCATGCTCGCACTAAGCACATTGAGGTGCATTATCACTATGTGAGGGAGAGGTTCTCTGCTGGGGAGATCAGCTTGGCATATGTGCCCACGCAGGAGAACATTGCAGACCTTTTCACGAAGGCTCTGCCTAGGGAGAAGTTTGAAGCTTTTCGCAAAGCTTTGGGCTTACTTCCTTTTGTGGAGTGATTTCCACATAGCTTGGCACTTCCTTATACATGAGTGCCAGCTCCTTGTTCACCGCATCACTCCGAGGGGGGATTTGTTGATATATTTAGGTAGTGATGTGTGTGAACACTCTAGGACCGCCGGGGCACTTTTTTCCCTCTTTAGGAGGTTTTTTTCCCCCGGCTTGTATATACGCCTATTGCCCTAATGGGCTACTTATCTTTGTACATTCTCTAGTAATACATTCAGTATTGTGTGTTTGTGCTCCAAGCTTCTTCTTCTTCCTTGTGCTGTTCGCGTGCTTCCGCAGACGTCTATCTCCAACATAACTAACTAAGTCAAGTTGTTTCTTCATCTTACCCACAACATACACTATGAAATTCTTGTAACAAGTCAAGGGAATCATCCCGACCTTTTAGGATCCAGAAGATGTGCAGACACAGTCACCTACTATTATTCATATCTCAAGATCCCCTAAATCGAATGTGATGAAAATGGATATGCAAGTAGTGGACTCCTATATGTAAAGAAGCCAAAATAACGTAAACAAAATGAGTGAGTACATATAGGGAAACCGATTCCACAAGGTCACTTTAATGATGAAGATATAATGAAGGGCACAAGGTACAACGGATAGAGATTTACTTGAAGAAATGTATAAGAATGTATATGATAATGAACATATGATACAAGTTAAGTGTATTGTACTACTCATACACGAAGTGAGCTCAATGTGTCCTCACTGATGTAGCTCAAATTCTCTCAGATTGACTCTCGTTAGCCTTGGACTAAAAACATGTCCATTTATACTGATAATATGAATTTGAATTTGAATTTTCCCTCACATAAAAGTGTTATTACAGTTTAGGGATGATTCTTCCTACCACATGGGTCGTGGGTTCAGCTCCCTAACTTCATGAGATTCCTTATTCTTCTTTCCCTTTACCTTTATCCAAAGTAAATACAATCAAATTGAAAAGCAAGTGCTCATTTGAGATTCTTCCTTGTGAAGAACTAAATGAGTGAGTAGTACTGAATAATTAGCCAAGCACTTAGGCTTGCTAATTGCACCAATATGTGACACATCAATGCCCAACTCTAAATTCAACTTATATTCAGCGAAAGCATGGATGTTCAAAATTGTCATTAATTTCAACATAAATTTCGCAAGCATGCATAAGCTAGCATCTCCAAAGAATATATTTGTTGCACCAAGTAAGAAGCATATAATGATGTCCTCAATCTTACATATATTCTCTAGATCTTCATCTTTGTACAGAATATACTATTTCAATTCATTCACTTGAGTGGAATATCCAAAACATGCACGCAACACAACTAGATATATTTGCAGATCCAAGATTTTTTGCTTGAATCTTCATCTTCTTGTATAGGATGCTCATAAGGCTTCATCCAACTGATTACTATCACTTATAGAAAGACTCAATGAATAGGAATATGTATTATAGAATAGCAAAGGAGAGTATATGACTTCAAATAACATAAAGCAAGAAAATTGTCTAATATACAAAGCTTCACCTTGATAGCTTCCCAATAGCATGAATATTGCACACTCCATAGAATCATACGCTCATAGCTCCAAGCTTAAATTTGACTTCTTTGACTAGTCTGCTTCAAGTGCTCTTCTTTATACAACCATTTTATCCGATACCAAATGTGGAAAAATGTCACTCCAATATGCATAGTGGAAGTTAGAGGACCTCTTGTAGAAACTATCTTGTTAGACGATTGCTAACTAGAACCTACTACAATCAAAATTGAGATATTCAATGATTGCAATTTTTCATAAAAGATAGAAAATACCATCTTTAGAACAAGCTAAAGATCACTTCATTTCTAGTTCAAAGGATTAGGCAACCAAATTCCAAGAGAGAGACTACCTATCAGCTTAGGTTAAGTAGAAAATAGAAGTTCACAAGAATTACGTTTAGCAACCACTAGAAACAATCTAGCCAATATATGTAAAAAACAACAAAAATAGTATGAACAGATTTATACTTTCTTCCACCCCAAAAATGTAGATGATGAGTTATACCTACATGAAGGTGAATTTGTTGAAGTTGAAGATGGAACAAAAATATGAAGAAATTATAAAGACTACTTGTGGCAAACATTCTACTATTAAAATTGGGCAAACAAGGTGGATGTCTATATGAGTAGAGTTAGTTGAATTTCTTTGATATCTATGATTTTATATATGTGACTATTTATATAGGAAGAAATCCTATTTTGAATAAATGGATGATGATATTTGTTTCTTGACCATCTTTCTAAATTTATAAATGTTTTTGAACCTAAACTCAAATATTATTGACCAAAACAGTTATTAATAGAGCTAAAAATTTGATATTTTCATCAAATAGATTTGAAATGAAAAAACTTATTTGCATCTTATACAAAATTCACTAAAAATTTGATAATGATTTGATTCCCTTAAGAGAAAGTTAATATTGTTTAATGATTTATTTTCAGGTTGACCTATCAAGATGATGTGCAGGTTTGGTGGGGGGTGGATGTCGGAGAGATATACTATCCCTACATCAAAAAAGTAATAATAATCAAAGACATAGGACTCATCTACATGTACATTGGACGAGGAGAGAGGAACATATGTCTTTGCATATGTATCAACCTTCAAAGTTGACTAAAACTTTCAAAGGACACACAATGGGCAACAAAGAGGCATGAAGTGAACATGAAACCCTTGTATCATATAGGAGTTTAACCGATATGCATGATTTAAGATAGGGATGAATTTCGAACATCAATCGGTTTATAACTTGAAGGCCCATGTGTTGAGTGCCATGATAACTTTGTCCTTCACCCAACAAGTTTTATGCGATCTTCTCCAATGGTATATATAAAATTGATCCAAGTTCATTCAAGCCATATTATTGCATGCGTTTGTGACGTGTGTGGGAGGGCTCAAATGTTTCAACCATTTAACACCTTTTTCTCTTTTGTCATGACCAATTCCTTATGCCTACTAAGTAGTCAAAATTGTTGAAGACTATAAAGTAATTTGAAAACTAAAATAACTACAGAAGCAAAAGGGAACGTTCACTTTAAAAGCATTAAAATAGTGATCGATGATTTTCATATGTTTAGCATGAACTTCGTGGACCAACAAATGAGTTTTGGGCAGCACTAAATTAAGCGACTCCAGATTATAAAGGTGAGCATGATCGAAAGTTGAAAGGGGGGGGGGGGGGGGGGGGGGGGGGGGGGACCTTGAGAGGACAACAATATTTGCTGAAGATTATTGAAATCAACTATTGGTGGTTGCTTCAAGAAGATTGGACGACGAGTGTGAGAATCGAAGAGAGACATTCGATGACCTCCATACCGTAAATCTTTCCAACATCCACTTACTTTCTCACTACTCTATCTATGCTTGATTCTCATAATGATGACAGCGACTCTCTGTTAATTGTAATCAAACTCCTCAATTGTTGATATATCTGCGCAATCCTTCAATACAATCGATGGAAAATTAGTGTTGATTCTCGGAGTTCATGAAAGGCAAATGAAGAAGGGAGAAACTGAGAAGGGAGAAGAGTTCACATGATCAATTGTGATATGTACTCTACTGAGAGGGCTGCAAAGCAACATTCAATCATCTAATCAGAACATTTTTGGATAATCAATGAATTTGGATAGAAAAAGACAAGGATGATCCAACAGCCTTTTCTCCGTTCAAATATTGATTCTCACAAAGGTTGCAACTATGATCTGTGCATTTCCGACATTACTAGCGCTCCTATTTTCTTGATCTTCAATACTCAGAGTATGACTTACCTTTGGACAGTACCAATGCCATATTAAATTTAGTTTTCTACTTCCTTTTTGTTACTCTCACGTTCATATGAGTGTTGCTTCATCTTCATGACATACTCATGATAATCTTCAAACTTTAACACCGGACTTGCTTTGAACATGAATTTGTCTTATTTACATACATAAGTAGTAAATTCTTATTCATTTGCTTATTTCCTTCACGCTTATACTTGTATTTCAAAATAATGATGTTGGAATTGATACTTTATTTGGGCCTTTATCTATTGTTACCATGATAACCACTTTTAATACTACTTAAAGATACAGAATACAAATTTCCCCTCGATGATTTGGTTGTCATGCATGCTGCTCCAAATAATCCATTTTCAACCATGTGTTGTCTCTATTTATGCTGATGTATGCGAAATTGTATGACCAAGTGTTTGGTTTCATTTTCTTTTGATGTTTAATCCTGCTAGGAAGTCAATTATCTGCGTAAGGACATTGGCCATAGACATCTACAAATGGTGACTTCTTGAGAACGAATTGAATTCAACTCTATTGATTATAGACTATGTGATTCGTCTTCTCTTGGAGTGTTGCAGAACGAGTGATGGGTAGACCTTAGGATTGTGGGTTCGTTATAAGAAAGAAAGGCATGTACCTATCCTTCCATATTCTAAAGAAAGATCACCTTAAACACTCAATGTACCTTTTGAGCTTGAGAGAGAGGATAGCATACCACTGCGTCCAACTTTTGTCCATGTTTGAGTTCAGACATAACGTTTTCATGGCCAATATGGCTTATCAAACAATGTAGTTAAATCACAAGGTATCTGAGTGAGCCACTCCATGTTTCTATGCACAAGGAGGGACAGAGAGGGGGGGGGGGGGGGGGGGGGGGGGACTGTTAGAGAGAGAAGTTGTATATCTGTGTCGTGCTATTTGCACTCAAGAAAAAAAGATAGCAAATGGAATGCGCTATTTTGATTTGTTTAAGTGTGTAGGAAGTTGACAGCGGATTGAGAATCAAAGAGGGGAATGCATATGGAATTATGCACATATAAGTAGAAATAAATGAATCTGTTGATCTCTATGTCTGGTTGTGAGTGAAAGAGGAATATGAGAGTGATGAAAGTATGTCCTAATGGATTATTGAATTTTCCTTTTGTTGCAATTTCAAAAACAAAAAGGTATTCTATTTCGCGCCTTTCTTTATCTAAGAAGCACCAAAAAAGAACTTTGTGACACTACATGAGATGCAAAGCCATTTCTAAAGATGAGTTCTAAATGATGATGAACTGTGCTCATGCGAGCTCATAAAACTGCATACATATCTCGTATGTTGCTCTGTGTTTGATAAGTCAAATGCAAGCAAGTGTTCTTGATTATAAAAAAACGTTTTGAAGGAATTATGCATTGATTTAAAATAAAACGTGAGTATGCATGAACCTTTTTCGATATTGTTTTGAAGGCGTTCTTGCTGTACGTAGGTGATTACGTGCACGTAAACGTATATGTCCCTTTGATGAAAGTTGATGTCTTTTGATGTCTAGGTTGATGGGTAGTGCAATGCTTGATTTTCAAAATGATTTTGAGGACATAACCTATGAAATAGATGTTAGTGTGCTCACACACTTTATGAAACCCTACGTACTGATCAATGTGATCAAACAATGCAACACAAGGTGTGAAATTGTTCATGAATAAACATACACAAACTGTACTTGTACCTATATAGGTCTGAATTTGCACTCTAATCTTTGCTTTTTTTTTTGTTTATAGAAAGGACATAAATAATTAACTAAATCTTCATTGAATGTTATAATAGCTGCATTTTATGAAGGAGAATGTATTCCTATGTGTTATAAGTGTGGTATCTTTGTTCATAGGAATTTGTGTGTATCTTTATGTGTGCGCATGTGTATTTGTTTCTGGTCGCCTATTTTATGTTGCACAACACATATACAAGAAGAGGAAAGTGGAGAAGGTAGAATAAGAGATGTAGCAAGTGATCATTGCTAGTGCAACTGTGTACTAATAGACAAAGAAAAAGATATTGACGAGGATTCGTCCAAACGAGAGAGAGAGAGAGAGAGAGAGAGAGAGAGAGAGAGAGAGAGAGAGAGAAAGAAAGAGAGAGAGGTTGAATAGAGAGGAGAGAAATGGTGATAAGAGAAGGTGTGAAGTGTGAGGAGGTGATGGTAGATTATGAATATGAGAGGCCCATTGGGAAAATCTAGCTCTACACCATCGTTTCTTTTCTTGAAAACTAAAATAGACGATCTAATCTTGAATATGACGCATAAATTTGACCATAGTTCTTTGGAGAACTGATCACAAAGCGTTGAGTCAATATGGACTTCTTCCAAGTTTTAAGCGTGAAGATAAAACCTCTTTTTATGGAAGAAGATACTCCAAACAATGAGCACTACACACCAACTATTATTAAATTGGGGAGAATCCTTTTTCCAAAATTCCAAATGGGAAGATAAGTGAGATAATGAAAGTAATACCACAAATTTACATAGTCTAGAGAGGGAACAATATACTTAAGATCTCAAAGGTGTGATCCCGACATTTTAGGAAACAAACAATGCACATACATAGTGATAGAGATTGATAGATATGTCTACACACAAAGCTCTAGTGATAAAAAATATTATATACACAAGCTCACAAGTTGTTCCATGATCCAAGCATTGGATGAGACAATAAGACCATGTGTTCACTACAAAGACTCTATAATTTTGGTAGACTTGAGTATTACATAGACAACAAAAGAAAGATATGTAAAATAAAATTCTTGAAGGACTATAATGGCTGCATTTGGGTCTTTATTAATTTGCAATCTCCTCAAGTTCAATCATTTATTTGAACTTTCTTAAATTTACTCCATCCAATGCTTTAGTCATCATATCTACTCGCTTTTGTTGAGATGAGATATATGAATGCTCAATATCCTTACTTGTAATCCTTTCCATAACCTAGTGATAATGGATCTCAATGTGTTTGGTACTTGCATGATAAGAAGGGTTTGCTCCAAAACACGGAGAACTCATGTTGTCATCAAATATGAGGATTAGATGAATTCGTCCCTAGATCAACATTAAGTGTCTTATACCACATAACTTCTTCAATCCCTATACTCTTCTCATCTAGATCAGAGAGAAACAAAAGGTTTAGTCTTTGATAAATAAGAAATCACATTACAATCTCAAAACGAACGCTAACGAGAGGTACTCCTCTTATGATCTATTGATTCTATGGAATCTGCATTAGAAAATATGTTGCTTTATATATAAGAGGTTTATGAATAGAATAGGCCTTCATTTATTGCTCCTTTGAGATATTCAAGTATTCCTTTGGCTACCTCCATGTGTGGCTTCCTAGGTGAGTGCATAAATTAACATAGAATACTCACACTATAACTAATATCTTATCTTATGAGAGTGGCATAATGGAGACTCCCCACTATGCTTTGACATCATCTCACATCTTCAATAAGATCTCCTTCACACGCACTCAGTTTGTAATTAAGTTCTATAGGTGTACCTACATCCTTTGTGTTTTCCATTTTTAACTTTGTGAGCATATCTTTGATGTACATTCTCTATGTAAGGTACAAACCATGCTTTGTGCACATGGCATCCAATCCAAGGAAGCATGTGAGATGCAATAAATAAACTTTCCGTTGAACTCTTCCTTCACTCGACGTTGGATGCTCTTTTTGCCTTGAACATCATCACCTATCACAATAATAGCATCCATGTATAGAGACACATATGACTGCTCCATGTGATCTCTTAAGAAATAGGGAGGGAACTACCTTGATCACCATGAATCCTTTCTTCTTGTAACAAATGCATTATTCCAATATCTTGGAGCTCATTTTAGCCCATATAGAGCTCTTATTAATCTTAAAACATATAAACAAAATTGTATGCCCTCAAAATCACCAAGTTTATCCATATATGTTGTGATATCAAGCTCGACATATGATGATCAAGGATGATATGTACCACTTTTCATCTCTTTGACATGTATACAAGTTATTCGAATGTATGTGAAGAATACACTAGGGACTTTTACTAGATTTATCTACCAAAACTGATGTCACTTTTGTTTCTTGGAAAATCAATCAATCATGGAAATTAGGAAATTTTTTATGTATTGTTTTTTATATATTTTATATCTTGTATTGTTGTGTTAGGTCATTCTTCTATAGTCTCTTTATGTGATAGAAGAAGTAGAAGAAGACCATTCTTCGTTGCCTCAATATATATGCACTCCTATCTTTGTGTGTGAGAGTGTGTAAGATTTCTTTTCCTTATCTCCTTTCTCTTCATTATCTAGATCTTCTATGAGATCTATCCATTCGAAAAGGCATTCTACATATCCAGCTCATATATATTGTAATATTTGTTAGTTGCAATACTCATGAATATTTTTAATGCAAGAATATTCAATAAAGGAGAGAAACTATCTTCATGATCAATGTATGTGTATGTGCATGCTGCTTGGCTACTAACCTGGGCTGAGTAGAGAGGAGAGAAGTGGTGATAAGAAAAGGTATGAAGTGTGAGGAGTTGATGGTAGATTATGACGATGAGAGGCCCTTTGCAGAATCTAGCTGTAGACCATCATTACTTTTCTTGAAAACTCAAAAAGAATCTCTAAGCTTAAATATGGCACATAAATTTGACCATAGCTCTTTTGAGAATTGATCTCAAAGCTTTGGGTCAATATAGACTATTTCCATATTTTGATCATGAAGATAAACCTTCTATTTATGGAAGAAGGTAATCCAAAAAATGAGCACTACTCGCAACCTATTATAAATTGGGGAGAATGCTTTTTTCAAAACTTCAAATGGGAATTTAAGTGAGCTAATAAAAGTAATACCATAAATATACTATGAGTAGAGAGAGCAATATACTTAAGAGCTCATAGGTGTGATCGGGACATTTCAAGAAACAAACAATGCACATACATAGTGATAGAGATTGATGGATATGTCTACACACAAAGCTCTGGTGATAAAAAATATTACATATAGAAGCTCACAAGGTGTTAGCTCCATGATCCATTGGATGAGACAATAAGACCATGGGCTCACTAAAAAGACTTTGTAATGTTGGAAGACATGAATTGTACATAGACAACAAAAGAAAAATATGTAAAATGAAACCTTTGAAGGACTATAATGGCTGCGTTTGATTCTTTATTCATTTGCTATCTCCTCAAGTTCAATCTTTGATTTGAACTTTCTTAGATTTACTCCACTCAATTCTTTAATCATCATATCTACTTGCTTTTGTTGAGCTAAGATAAATGAATGCACAATATCCGTACTTGTAATCCCTTCCATAACCTAGTGATAATGGACCTCAATGTGTTGGGTACTTGCATGATAAGAAGGGTGTAGTGCAAAATGCAAAGAACGCATGTTAACACCAAATATGAGGATTAGATGAATTCCTCCCTAGATGAACATTTTGTATCTTAATCCACATATCTTATTCAATCTCTATACTCTTCTCATCTAGATAACATAGCAACGAAAGGTTTAGTCTTTGATGAATAAGAAATCATATTACATCTCAAAATGAAAGCTAACAAGAGGTACTCCTCTTATGATCTATTGATTCTATCAAAGCTCCATTACAAAATAGGTTGATTTCTATATCAGAGGTGTATGAATAGGATAATATTTCATTTATTGTTCCTTTGAGATACTCAAGTATCACTTTGACTACCTCCATGTGTGGCTTCCTAGGTGAGTGCATAAACTAGCATAGAACACTCACACCATAACTAATATCTACTCTTATGAGAGTGGCAGAATGGAAACTCCCTGCTATGATTTGACATCATGTCACATCTTCAATGCGATCCCCTTCATGAGCACTCAATTTTTAATTAAGTTCTATGGGTTTACCTGCATCCTTTGCATTTTCCATTTTGAACTTTGTGAGAATATCTTTGATGTACACTCTAAATGTAAGGTACATACCATGCTTTGCGTACATGACCTCAAATCCAAGGAAGCATGTGAGATGCCCTAAACAAATTATCTTGAACTATTTCTTCCTTTTACATTTGATGCTCTTTATGCCTTCAACATTATCATCTATCACAATAATATCATCCGCATACAAAGAGAGATATATGACAACTCTAGGTGATCTTTTAAGAAATAGGGTAGGAACTCCCTTGCCCACCATAAATCCTTTCTTGTTGTAGGTATGTAACTAGTCCATTATTCTAAGCTCTTGGAGCTTATTTTAGCGCATATAGAGCTCTTATTAATCTTGAAACATGCACAAGAAATTGTATGCTTTCAAAACCACCAAGTTGATCCATATATGTTGTGATATCCATCTCAACATATGGTGATTAAGGATGACACATAGAACTTTTAATCTCTTTGACATGTATACTAGTTATTTGAATGTATGTTTGGAATACATTATTGACTTTTACTAGATTTGTCTACCAAGACTGATGGCACATTTGTTTCTTGGCAACTCACTCAATCATAGACATTAGGATATTTCTTATGTACTATTTTTTATATATTTTATTTGTTGTATTGTCAGGTTGGGTCATTCTTCTATAGTCTTTTTATGTGATAGAAGAAGAAGAATAAGATCATTCTTCATTGCCTCGATATATATGCACTCCTATCTTTGTGTGTGAGATTGTGTGAGAGTTCTTTTCCTCATCTCCTTTATCTTGAAAATTTATATCCTCTATGAGATCCATCCATTCGAGAAGGCACTCTAGACATCCATCTCATATATCTTGTAATATTTAGTAGTTTCAATACTCATGAATACTCTTAATGTAGGCATTTTCACTAATGGAGAAAAATATCCCGATGATGAATGCCTTGTGTATGTGCATGTTGCTTGGCTACTAACCTAGAATTGTATCTATTTAAGGTTCCATCGGAATTCTTTTCTTACGTTGTAGATCCATTTTAATCCAATGTTTGTGTTTAATGTCTTAGGCACTAAGTCCCCATTGTTCTTCTTCTCCAATGGTTCAATCTCTTTCTAAGCCATTTATATAGATTTCTTAGTGACTAATGAGGTTTCATATCCATGCCTTTGTGGCTTCATCTTTTCCATTGTAGACCTTCTAATTGTTTATTGAGATGATTGTACTACATCTATTAATTCATGAACTTTCAATTTCCCTTTATATTTCCATGTTTTTATCTCCTTTCTAGCTCTTTTCTACAAATCGTATGACTTACTTGACACTTTTATTTTGTCTGGAGTTTTTTCTATAGTATTGGAAAATCATCATCCAAGTCATAGAAAATTTTGTGTTGCTGCGATCATTTTCAAACCTAGATTTATTAAGAAAGTAGTAAGTATCAAGTTAATATTAATCCTCTCATGCAAGTATTATAGGGCCTATTACCCTTTTGGTGTCTCACCATCATACTCATTCTCACAAAATTGATCATACACATACACTAGTAGATCATATCTCATCATGTTTCTTTTCCTTTCTATCCCATCATCATTATTAGATTCATCACCAAATTTTTCTCATGAAAGCATCTAGCCACCATGGTCTACTTTCTAGCTATGTGAACAAAAGCCAGATTAATAAACTCCACATATGATATCTAACTAAGCATCCCAATATCTGAAGAAGACTACTTTGCTATCATACCAATGACTGGAAGGTAGTGAGTCTCAATTACATCATTTGCTCCAATGAGATATTGTTTATCAGTTTTTAAAGCAGTCACTAATCCCCATAACTCTCTCTTTTATATGTGCATATTTTCTTTTAGTGTCATGTAAAATCTTCAACCCAAAGCAAACTGCATATCTCTACCCCTCATCATCATCTTGTCATATGACCCATCCTATACCAATAGGACTGGTATCTATAGTCAAAATGATAGGCTTCTAACCCCAATAGTCGATATACTTCAGAATCAGGGATACAATTAGGAGTTGCTTCAAATAACGGATTGCTTTTGACTAATTTTCTTTCCAAAAAAAATTCTTTCTCTTTCTCAATAGATCATATAAAGGGTTCCCAACATGAGTGAAATGAAGAATCCAAATCACATAGAAGACATAGGCTCCCAAGAACCTCCTCACCTTATTGTCATTATGACACACCTCAAAACTAATGCTAATGTTCTCAAATTTCTATGGGTATGTATTGAGGCCAAAGTTTCCACAGAGATTTCTATAATGAGAACCTCATCGTTTACAAAAGCAGATTTCTCTAGACAAAATATTAGCCCTACCTCTTCGAATCTGTCAAAAATTTTCTCATTTTTAGAGATATGGTTGCTGACAAACTTCTTGCACTCAAAAGCATCTAAACTCTCATCTTTCACTCTCTCCTCACATCCCTTTATTGATAAAAGGCATAGTCACTAAAGGTATAAAGTCTCATAGGACCAAATTAATGGCACTCATCATGTGAGATACTCAATTTGTTGCTCCCTGTGGGAAAGTACACATGCATACAAGGGCCAATGGATTCTTCATCATTGTGATGTCTTTGCTCTCAATAGCCAACTGAAAGTGGTCATACTTTGAATACAAATCACCCATAGAGTAGAAGGAATGCCTAGTAAATGCTTTTGCAAACTCATCTACTATGGGTCCTGTCACTATATTTTTCCTATTAAAACAAAGTTTCCCATTCTTATTTGGCATCGTCAACCACCTACTCGAATATAGAGCCAAAGATGGTTCCAATACTCGCATGGAAACCTTTTCGTTTAATAGCCTCATGAACTCAGGCAAGTGAGCCTTTAGGACTTGTATATTTGAATATTCCATGGTATATGTGGCACTGCAAAGATGATCATGGCTAGAACTTGTTTTGAGTCTGCACAGCCTATCTCATGTGGAAAAAGTACAAACACTTTCTCGTCTCTTGATTACTTCTATAAACGTTTTTTTCTCTTTTTCTCTAAGAAATGATCATTCTCCAAACTTTATCTCTTTAACAATTTCCTCAATAAAGTGATGCCCTATAAGCTCTTGTTTTCTTAGCATAGGGTCATCAAACACTTTGATATACTTTTCATGACTAAAATTTGGAAATAATGGGTTTCACCTTCTTCTCAATAGTCTTGTACCTTGTATTCACATTCACTTCATGTTCTCGCAAAAACTCAATGATCATTCCAAGTTGTTCAAGAATAGATGAACTCATTTCCAACTTGATTACATTTTCTATCTTCTCATTAGGTAACATGAATCCTAAATTTTTGTAGTGTGTTTCATATATTGTTCTAAATATATTGAAATATTTTCTTTTTGTAAAGAAGGCAACTTGAACACAAATGAACATAGAGAAAAACTTTGAAACTTATTTACAAAATCTTGTTGGACATCAAACGAACTCCCAACTTTGTCTCGCTCAACAATGGATGCTAGAAAAAATTTTGGTCAAAACAAGTCCCATACTCTCCTACGGGTGTACAATCATCACGATCATGCGAGTTAATTGGATGTTTTCATATATTCTTTCTATTTCTTGAATGATTTCACCATATGGTCACGACTTGTAAAGAGTGTAAACTAGATCTGGATCAAATTCTTGCATAGGCAAATAGGTCCTCCAACATCTTTATTTCCATCTACACTTTGGCTATGAAAGGTTTCCAAAGAATAGCCTTGTATGAATAGTGATCTGAGACAAAGAAGTGGAATTCCTTATAAATTCCCCTGTATTGTCATAGGTACAAAGGCACATGCTCTAAGGAAAGCTCGAGAGCCATTTTCTACACTCCTCCACATCCATCCATTCTCCTTATCTATAGGCCATCAAAATTGTTCATACCACTTCTTAGATATCACATTTATCTTTGACCTTTAGCCAATCAAGGCCAAATCTAAACATGAATCTTTGTCCTTTCCTAATTTTTCTTTCATTTTTGGCATTCCTCTTGTCTGAAAGTTCCTATTATGCTCACTCTCAGATATTCTTGTCTCATTATTGTTGAGATATCAAGCTCAACATGTGATGATCTCGGATGACACGTATCACTTTTTCAATCATTTGACATGTATAGTGGCCACATTGGTATATGTCAGGGATATTTCATTGAGATTTATTGATTTATATACCGATAGTGATGGAAAATTTGTTTCTTGCCAGCTCACTCATTTGTGTACATTAGGTTCTTCCTGATGTATTGTTCTTTATATATTGCACTTGTATTTTTTGTTTTTAGGTCACTTGTACATTCCTTTTATGTAATAAAAGAAGAAGAAGAAGAAGAAGAAGAAGATCATTCTTTGTTGCCTCACTCTGTGTGTGTGATTCTCTTTGATTGTGAGTGTGTGTGTGTGTGTGTGAGCTCTCTTCCTTATCACCTTCCTTGTGACATGGCATCAGAGACAGTGTGGCTATAGAGAGCTCGTGGAGAAAGCCAATGGTGAAGAGTATTCCAGAAGGCATGGAGAAAGCAAGGTTCACCAATGAGCTCACATTCAAAATGAGTAGTTTGCTGATGGGATGGTTATCTTTTAGTATACTTGATAGCATTATTGGGAACATATAGGATTCCAAGACTCCAAAAGAGGCTTGGGAAAGTCTGGTAAGATTGTATCATACCAATATTGAGGCACAAAGATTGCAACTCAAGAACGAGTTGCATACACTAGAGAAAAAGGGCATGTTGGTAAGTGACTACACCGTGAAAATCAAAAGCATATGTGAGTCACTTGCATCTATTGGTGTGAATGTAGATGATGATGATAAGGTGGAAGAATGCCTTCATGGTTTTGGAGCTGCATATAAGCAGTTCCACACGTCTACTAAGTCTAGGGAAAATATTATGAATTTTGTTGATCTGGTGTCCATGTTGATTATTCAAGAAAAGAATCTTGGCTAGGACTCCAACTGCCAAGTAAAACCTAGTTCTGAGTGTTGAGATATCAAGCTCAACATATGATGATCTAGGATGACACGTATCAGTTTTTTGGTTCTCTAACATGTATAGTGGTCACACTGATATATGTCAGGGACACTTCATTGAGCTTTATTAGATTTATCTACTGAGAGCGATGGCACATTTGTTTCTTGCTAGCTCACTCATTCGTAGACATTAGGTTTTTTCCTTATGTACTAGTCTTTATATATTAGTTGTATTCTTGTTTTTAGGTCATTCTTGTACATTCCTATTTATGTAATAGAAGAAGAAGAAGAAGAACATTCTTCATTGCCTCAATCAGAGTGGGTGCTTCTCTTTGATTGTGAGTGTGTGTGTGTGTGTGTGAGCTCTCTTCCTTATCTCCTTCCTCGTGACATGGTATCAGAGCCAGTTTGCCTGTAGAGAGCTTGTAGAGCCATCTCGACCTCCATTTCAAGCCGGTAAGGTGGGGCCCAGAGGAAAACTAAGTCAGGTTTAGAAATTGTAACTTGCATCGTGTTTGGCAATAGTCATATTTTCTAGATCTAGATTTCAAGCGATTTCGTGTACTATTGATACATGAAAACTATGTTTTTCTGAGATCGAACAGTCACCTCATAGTGTGACAGTGTTCAAGCAGAAGTGTTGCTTGTAGTGTTTTGCAATGTTGTGAATTGTTGTAGAAATGGAAAACGCAGATGGAATGATTCAGCTTACGAGCGATAACCTCGACAAGAACAACTTCCATGCTTGGAGATTTAGAGTGACAAATTTGCTACTGGGGAAAAGGCTACTAGAACTACATCGAAGGAGAGAACAAAAATGCTCCGCAATTACCAGAGAGGAATCAGACTATAGACCAATTAAGGTAATGTACTAGCTATCTGTTACCATACAGGATCGCATGTTTGGGCACATACAGGATGTC
The DNA here is from genome assembly GCA_020310875.1 of Ceratopteris richardii. NCBI lineage: Eukaryota > Viridiplantae > Streptophyta > Polypodiopsida > Polypodiales > Pteridaceae > Ceratopteris > Ceratopteris richardii. The sequence goes on along the minus strand of CM035422.1, from coordinate 126,195,685 downwards.
AAAACTCCGAAAGAGGCTTGGAATAGTTTGGTCACATTGTATGAGACCAATACAAAGGCATGAAAATTGCAACTCAAGAACGATTTGCATATGTTGAAAAAGGGCATGCCGGTAAGAGACTACACCCTTAAAATCAAAAGCATATGTGAGTCAATTGCATCTATTGGCATGAATGTTGATGATGGTGATAAGGTGGAAGTGTGCCTTCATGGTTTAGGAGTTGCATATAAGCAGTTCAAAACTTCTACATAGACTAGAGAAAATATTCCAAATTTTGCTGATTTGGTATCCATGCTAATCATTGAAAAAAAGAATCTTTGTGAGGATTCGAACTCCCAACGAAAGCCCAGTTGTGAGAAAGTATTCTACTCTCTTAGAGGAAGAGGTAGAGGTAGAGGTTTCAGAAGTGATAGAGGAAACAATAACCAAGAGCAAGGTCAACAACAGAATCATGCAGGAGGAAGAGGACAATTTCGAGGTAGAGGGAGCCAAAGAGGTCGTACAAATTTCCAAAGAAATGATTCAGGTGATGACAGTAAAGGATGTTGGAAGTGCGGTAAACATGAACACTTTGAACGTGATTGTAGGTTTAAGAATCAAAATAACAGAAGGCAAAAAAATAATTATGCATCTACAAGTGCAGATGATTATCTGAAGCACTTCATGGTTCAACATCATAGAATGAATATGATGTCTACTAGTGCTTCAAAATGGAATGATAATGTCTCGTATCTTGATTAAGGTGCTTGAAATCACATGACCAATCATGCAGAATGGTTTATTACTTTGCAAAGATTGGAAGTTCTTGGATATGGTGGAATAGGTGATAGCACATCACACCCTATTGTGCACACAGGAAACATAGCACTATCTATGGAGGATGGAAAGGTAAAACATCTTGCTCATGTGCTTCATGTTCAAAATATAACAAAGAATCGAGGTTTGGTTGGACAAATGGTTAACCAGGGATTACAAGTCAGGTTCAATGCTGATAGGCTATATGTAGAAGAATACAAACAGGATGGAAGATTGATTGCCAAAGGAAACAAAATGGGTAGGATGTTCACCTTAAATGCGAAAATTCTTGAAATGAATGTAGCCATGTTTGCAAAAGGTGCAGGAGTTATTGTTGATATAGAGATGTGGCAGAAACGAATTGGACATGCAAACTTGCAAAGGCTGAAATTGATGCAGTAAAAGGAGATTGTCCATGGACTACGAAATTTCAAGGTTGTAGAGATGCAAAAGGTATGTGTAGCATGTCAATTTGGTAAATACTCAAGATCATCATTTCCGCATGACAAGCATGTTAGTGAGGATGTGCTAGACATAGTACAAAGAGATGTTTGGGGCCCTACAAAGACCACATCTATGGGCGTTTGTAGGTTTTATGTTACTTTCATTGATGACCATACACAAAAAGTGTGGGTATAGTTCATGAAAGAGAAGAGTGAGGTATTCACTCACGTTCAAAATTTTAAAGTTATGGCGGAAAAGTAGACAAGGAACCATATTCAGATATTAAGATTTGATGGATGAGATGAATACATGTCAAATGAGTTCCGCAATTTTCTAAAAATTCATGGAATTTGACGTCTGTTTTCATGTAGGTACACAAGAGAATAGAATAGTGTTGCTGAATGAAAAAATAGACCTATTGCAAAAATAGCAAGAGCCTTGATGGCTGAGAAGAATATGCCTCATTTTTATTGGGTGGAAGCTATGCATATGATTGTATACATCATGAATAGAACTCCAACTCTTGCTCTACATCAAGCTACACCTGAAGAGAAGTTTAGAGGTAAAAAGCCAAACTTATCACATATGAAAGTTTTTGGTTGTATTGCATATGTACATGTTCTAGATGAGTTGAGGACGAAGCTTGATCCAAAAGAAGAAAAATATGTCTTTATTGGATACTCCCTTGAGCAAAAGGGATATAAATGTTATAACCTACTCACACGACAGGTGAAGATGACCAGAGATGTGGTATTTGATGAAATTTTAAGCTTCTATGCTGATTCCAAAGAAGGACTCAATCTTGGGCCAAATGAAAAGGAAAATACTGAAAAATCAAGTGTAGAATCTCAAGCCTTGAGTGGACCAGATGCATCACCAAGCAATAGTTCCAACTCAAATCCATGGAGTGGAAGATTGCATGGAAACTTCAGTCTAGCAAATTAATCAAATACATCAAAGAAAAGTAAAGAAAAGCTTTCTGCTAGTAGTAAAACATGTGCAGGTTTTGAAGATGTTGATGGAGATTCAAGCCATTCAGAAAACAGTCTTGATAAGGAACTTGGATTTCCATCTGTGAAGACTCCAAGAGTAAGAAAGGAACATGCAGATCATACAAGGAGAAGTGACCGAGGACCAAGAAGATTTGGGAGGATACGGAATTTAGTGCAATGATTCCATACGATAGTTACATGGCTTGCCATTGTGCCTATATGACAAAGGTAATACAAGATGCTGAACCTTCTTGTTTTGAAGATGCAATTGGAAATGCAGATTGGGAAAAATCTATGGATGAAGATATGGCTGCACTTTATGGAAACAATACATGTAAGCTAGTTCCATTGCCACAAGGAGAGAAACCCATAGGTTGCAAGTGGGTTTACAAGGTAAAGCACAATGCTAATGGTAGCATAAGCAGGTATAAAGCAAATTGGTAGTAAAAGGATATGCATAAACTTATGGCATTGATTATGAGCAAACATTCAGCCCTATGGCTAAAATTTCCATTATCAGAACACTTGTTCTATTAGCTAAAGCAAAAGGATGGACATTGCATCAGATGGATGTGAAGAATGCTTTTCTACATGGTGAGTTAAAAAAAGAAGTATACATGGATGAGCCACAAGGATATGAAAATTCAAAGCATCCAGAATATGTTTGCAGGTTGCAAAAGGCTTTGTACGGGCTGAAGCAAGCACCCTGTGCATGACATGCAAGGATTGCTAATTATTTGACCACCATTGGATTTTCTATGTGTGATGCAGATCATTCACTATATGCAAGGAAGGTTGACGGCATCACAATTGTGGCTATCTATGTTGATGACTTAATTGTAGGTGGTGATAATCAAGAAAGCATCAAAGAGGTAAAGCAACTTCTTATGCAAGAATTTGACATGAAAGATCTTGGTGTGTTGTGCTATCTCTTGGGCATTGAGTTTATACATATAGAACAAGTATATGGATGTCGCAAAGGCAATATGCCTTTAATATGCGACAAAAGTATGGTATGGCTGATTATAAGCTGACTTATATGCCATTAGATAAAAATTTGAAGTTAGATACTACATCAGGTGAAGCATTGGAAAATCCTACTATGTACAGGAAAATTGTGGCAAGTTTGATATATCTCACAATTACGAGGCTTGATCTAAGCTAAACTATTGGACTTGAAAGTCAATTTATGCAAGTTCCCAAGGAGCCACATTTGGATGCTTTGAGCCACACTCTACGTTATGTGAGTGTTACTTTGGATTATGCATTGTTTTATGAAGCTAGTATAGATTTGTAGGTTCATGGATACATCAATGCAGATTAAGCTGGTAGTACTCCACCTAGAAGATCTACTAGTGGATTTCTATTCTCACTTGGAGATGCAAGTATTACATGGAGCAGCAAGAAGCAACCCACTATTGCTTTGTCGAGTACAGAGGCTGAGTATAGAGGTGCTGCAATTGTAGCATGTGGGGCATCATGGCTGGAGATGCTACTTGCAGATTTAGGTGTGGAAGTGCAGAAGCCTATCACTATCTATTGTGATAATCTTAGCAGTATACAATTAGCACAGAACCTTGTTTTTCATGCTGGAATAAAGCATATCGAGGTCCATTATCACTTCATCAAAGAGAAGTTATTAGCACGTGATATTGATCTTGTTTATGTGAGAACAAATGAGCAGGTTGCTGATCTTTTGACTAATGCACTTGGAGCAGAGAAGAGTAATAAGTTTCAAAAGATGCTTGGATTAAAGGATATAAAGTTGAGCTCGAGGGGGAGTGTTGAGATATCAAGGTCAACATGTGATGATCCAGGATGATACATATCAGTTTTTTGTTTCTCTAACATGTATAGTGGTCACGCCGATATATGTCAGGGACACATCATTGAGCTTTATTAGATTTATCTACCGAGAGTGATGGCACATTTTTTTCTTGCCAGCTCACTCATTCGGGAACATTACATTTTTCCTTATGTAGTCGTCTTTATATATTGCAGTAGTTGTATTCTTTTTTTTAGGTCATTCTTGTACATTCCTTTTTACGTAATAGAAGAAGAAGAAGAAGAAGATCATTCTTCCTTGCCTCAATCTAAGTGTGTGCTTCTCTTTGATTGTGAGTGTGTGTGTGTGTGTGAGAGATCTCTTCCTTATGTCTTCCTCGTGACACTGAGCAGGTATTCTACTTTGGTAGAGGAAGAGGTAGAGGTAGAGGCTTTGGAAGTGGAAGAGGAAATAGTAACCAAGACCAAAGTCAACATCAAAACCATAGGATAGTTTTGAGGGAGGGGATGCCATATAGGTTGCAAAAAATTCCAAAGAAATGATTCAGGTAATGATAGTAAAAGATGCTAAAATTGTGGTAAACCTAGTCACTTGGAATGTGATTGCACGTTCAAGAATCAAAATAACAAAAGGCAACAAAACAATCATGCATCCACAAGTGCACATGATTCTGAGAAGCTACTCATGGTTCCATATCATATGATGAATATGATTTCTACTAATGTTTCAAAAGCGAATAGTAATGTTTGATATGTTGATTCAGGTGCTTCAAATCACATGACCACTCATGTAGAATGGTTTAGTAGTTTGTAGAAATTGCAAGTTCCTGGATATGTTGAAACAAGAGATGACACATTACACCCTATCGAGCATATAGGAAACATACCATTGTTTATAGAGGAAGGGAAGTTAAAACATCTTCGTGATATGGTGGATGTTCCAAATATAACAAAGTATCCAGTTTCTATTGGACAAATGATTGAACACGGATTACAAGTTAAATTCAATGATGATGGGCTATATGTAGAAGAGTACAAATAGGATGGAAGATTGATTGCCAAAGGAAACAAAGTGGGTAGGATGTTCACCTTAAAATGTGACAATTCCTTAAATGAATGCAAACATGTTTGCAAAAAGGTGCAGGAGTTACTGCCGATATAGAGATCTGGCACAAACGAATTGGATTTGCAAACTTGTAGAGGCTAAAATTGATGCAATCAAAGGAGATTGTCAATGGAATACCAAATCTCAAAGTTGCAAAAGTGCAAAAGTTATGTGTAACATGTCAATTTGCTAAACTTTCAAGAGCATCATTTCCGCATGACAAGCATGTTAGTGACAATTTTCTAGAAATAGAACATACATAGGTTTGGGTTCCTACAAAGACCATATAAATGGGTGGTTGCACGTTTTATGTTACTTTCATTGATCACCATATACCAAAAGTATGGGTATATTTCATGAAAGAGAAGAGTGAAGTGTTCCCCTAAATTTTAGAGCTATGGTGGAAAAGCAAAAATGGAAGTATAATCAAACATTAAGATCTGATGGAGAAGGTGAATACATGTCAATAATTTCAACAATTTTCTAAAAATTCATAGAATTCGATGTCAGTTTTCATGCAAGCACAACACAAGAGGATGGCATTATTGAACAACGAAATAGATATATCACAAAAATACTACGAGCCTTGATGGCTGAGAAAAATATGCCTCATTGTTATTGGGCAGAAGTTGTGCATACAACTATATATATCATGAATGGAACTCCGACTAATGTTGTACATGAAGTTACACCTAAAGAGAAGATTATAGGTAAGAAGCCAAACTTGTCACATATGAAAGTATTTGGATGTATTGCATATCTACATGTTCTAGATGACTTGAGGATGAAGCTTGATCCGAAAGCACAAAAATGTATCTTCATTGGGTACTCCTTGAGCAAAAGGGATACAAATGTATAACCCACTCACATGCTAGGTGTAGTTGAGCAGATATGTTATGTTTGATGAAATGTCAAGCTTCTATGCAGACGCCAAATATGGAATTAAACTTGAATTGAATGACAAAGAAAAAGTGTAGAATCTCAAGTTTTGAGTGGACCAGATGCATTACCAAGCTATACTCTCAACTCAAATCCATGGAGTGGAAGATTGCATGGAAATTTTAGTCTAGAAAATTCATCAATACATCAAAGAAAGGCAAAGGAAAGCTTTTTGTTTGTAGTAAAACATCTATAGGTTTTGAAGTCATTGATGGAGATTCAAGCAGTTCAGAAAAGAGCTTTGATGAGGAACTTTGATTGCCCTCGATGAAGCCTCTCGGAGTTATAAAGGCACATGCAGATGATAGAAAGAGAAGTGATCCAAGACCAAAAAGATTTGGGAGGATGCGGAATTTAGTGCAACAACTCATGTATGATAGTTATATGGCTCGTTATTGTGCCTACATGACCAAGGTAATAGAAGATGTTGAACCCTCTTATTTTTAATATGCAATTGGAAACGTAGATTGGGAAAAAGCTATGGATGAGGAGATTGCTACACTTTATGGAAACGATATATGGAAGCTGGTTCCGATGCGGCAAGCAAAGAAACCCATAGGCTGTAAGTGGGTTTACAAGGTAAAGCACAATTTTGTTGGTAGAATAAGCAGGTACAGAGCACCATTGGTAGCAAAGGGATATGCTGAGATATATGGCATTTATTATGAGGAGATGTTCAGCCTTGTAGCTAAAATTTCTACTATCAAAACACTTGTTGCATTAACTACAACAAAAGGATGGACTTTGCATCACATAGATATGAAGAATTATTTTGTACATGGTGAGTTACAAGAAGGAGTATATATGGACCAGCCACAAGGGTATGAAGATTCAAAGCACCCAAAATATGTTTGCAAGTTGCAAAAGGCCTTGTATGGGCTTGAGCAACCTCCTCGTGCATGGCATGCAAGGATTGCTAATTACTTAAACACCATTGGGTTTTCTATGTGTGATGCAGATCATTCCCTATATACAAGGAAGGGTCATGATGGCATTACAACTGTGGCTATTTATGTTGATTACTTGATTGTAGGTGGTGATAATTAATAATGGTATGTTGCACTACTTCTCGAGCATTGAGTTTATACATACAAAAACAAGTATATAGATATCACAAAGGCAATATGTCTTGAATATCCTGTAAAAGTATGGTATGGCTGATTGTTAGCCAATTTCTATGCCATTAGATTAGAATTTGAAGTTGGATACTAAATCATGTGAAGCATTGGAAAATACTATTATGTATATGAAAATTGTGGGAAGCTTGATATATCTCACAATTACATGGCATGATGTAAGCTACACTATCAGACTTCAAAGTCAATTTATTTAGATTCGGAGGAAGCCACATTTGGATGCTTTGAGGTGTACTCTACATTATGTGAGTGCTACTTTGGTTATGCATTGTTTTATGAAGCTGGTGTAGATTCACAGGTTCATGGGTACACCGATGGAGATTAGGTTGGTAGGATTCCAGATAGAAGATCTACTAGAGACTTTCTATTCGCACTTCGGAGTGCAGTTATTACATGGATTAGTGAGAAGCAACCCACTTTGCTTTGTCGAGTACAAAGGCCGAGTATAAAGGTGCTACAATGGTTGCATGTGAGGCATCATGGTAGAGATGCTACTTGCATATTTAGGTGTGGAAGTGCAAAAGCCTATCAAGATCTATTGTGATAATCTTAGTAGCATATAGTTAGCATGGAACCCTATTTTTCATCCTAGAACAAAGCATATTGAGGTAAATTATCACTTCATAGAGAGAATGTATTAGCAGGTGATATTGATCTTGTTTATGTGAGAACAGATGAGTAGGTTGTTGGTATTTTCACTAAAGCACTTGGAGCAAAGATGCTAAAGAAGTTTCGAAAGATGCTTGGATTATAGGACATGACGTTGAGCTTGAGGGGGAGTGTTGAGATATCAAGCTCAACATGTGATGATCTAGGATGACAGGTATCACTCTTTCATTTCTCTCACATGTATAGTGGTCATGCTAGTATATGTCAGGGATACGTCATTAAGCTTTACTAGATTTTTCTATTGAGAGTGATGAGAGATTTGTTTCTTGATAGCTCACTCATTTGTGGACATTGGTTTCTTCCTTATTTAATGTTCTTTGAATCATTCTTCCTTGCCTCTCCCATTTCCATGTCCTCAGGTAATCAAAATCTCTTTATCTTTATTAGTCTTATGAATCTATCCTTGAATTCAACCTTCGCAATGGAGAAGATGTTCCAAGGACGTGGTAACTTAACTTCTCAATAAAATATCATTCAATATTTCGTTGGCATCATTCTTCTTCTCAAGCTTAGAAATTAATATAGCCTTTAGTTTTTTCTTATTCTTCTTCTTCTTCTTCTTCTTCTTCTTATTCTCTTTTTCTTGAACATTTTCTTGAGTATCTTCATTCCTTTAAGTAGATTCTTGGTCCTTTTCCTTTCCTTTACTTGGTTCTTGAATTTTGATTCGCTCCGCCAGCCTGTCTCCCTCTCTTATTTCTTTTGTTTTTGAGTCTTCTTTGAGAAGCAACAATCTCCTTAAAATGAACTTTCTTTTCAATTTCCTTAGCTTTTTCCTCTTCATCTTTACTTTGTCCCCTCATTATTCTTCTCATCTAGCTCAACCTTGTCTTGATTTTCATCTCTTTTTCTCTTTTCCACAACAGTGTCTATGTGGGAGTAGTCAGAGAACTAATCTACAAGAGACTTCCAAGATGTCTTCTACATGATCCCATCTCAAGCTCTCACTAAGGCTATTATTGAGTAATTATTTTGCAGTTGTGGCCTTATTTCCTTTTCATTTCCTTCTTGTAATGGCTCCAATTGGGCCGGCAATGTGCTCCCATTTGTGCTAGATAGGCTCTAATATATCTTCATCAATCCTCCCTTCCCCCACTTCACAAGCAGAGGAAGCCAAGTCTTAGAGTCACAAAGCCTTTTATCTATGCTAGTCACTAACTAGTCTTCTTAAGCTTGTTTCAGTTCTTTACGTGCATAGGAAAAATATTATTTTGCATCACAAGAGATGCATCTCTTTGCTCCTCCAAACCTCTTAGTTTCCCTTCTATCAAATGGCCCAATATTCCTTTGGTATGTGGGCTAAGCTGGTGATGCAGGGGTGTGTTGAGCAACGGACTACACTTGGGGCATTGCATATCCTTGCATCTTTGGTATAGGCATATCATTTCTTTGCAATGGATCTATATAGCTAGAGCTAGACTCAAGAGTGTTGGTGCATTTTGCCCAAGCCTACATGCTTGATATGCTTGATATTATCCTCATTTGTAAGTCACATGAGTAGTCATGTGAACACCTCTTGTAAAAGAGTACATTTTATCTCTTGTAAATGGAAAAAGAAAAAAGGAAAAGGATGGCTTACCTCATCCATGATGTAAAAGCAAATTCGTGGCTCCAACTACCAAAATCACGAATTTTTGAGCTGAGGGAATCTCTCCTAACTTTGGGGATCACTTTTAGGTGGAGCCATTCGAATTCGAATTCAAAACTCCCTCCAAGAATAGCTATAAAAGGAGCAAGAAGGAAGAGGCGATAAGCAAGCCTTGTACGTGACCACTTGATGTCATTTTGTAGAGATTGAAGAGCTTACTCCATAGCTCTATCATTCTACTCCCATTGTGCAAAGATTCATTGCCAATGTGGTTGTAATCATATGTGAATCTATACATTTATTATCATCTACCTCTCTGTTTTGTTCTCTGCTATACTCACTCAGAGCAGTAACTTCAGAAGGTCATATCTCGAGTTTTACTGAACCTTTTTCAGTGTTTTAAAGTGCGTTAGATAGCTCTCACTGTCTAGTTTTTTGCATATAAATTTTCAAGGTCATTGGATTTATACTTTTGGAGATATCTGCATTTTACTGCTTACTGGTCTATCTCTACAGAGCCCCGAGAATTGTGGGAATGTTCCAGAACTTGATGAAACTTGTTCTCAGTGCTCAGTCCATCATTTGAAGTGTTTTAACTTGGAATAGGAAGCTTACTAAGTCTATTTGCTATGCCCAAAAGGAATTTTTCTAATTCCTTCCAGGTTGAGAGCACTGTTCATTTTTTCCAGCAGGTGTATGTCCAAAAATATCAAGTTTTGGGAGCTAGTCATTTCGCAACTTGTCGGTCTTGACTTAAACTTTTGGGATACATGTTCCAAAGTACTTGGCTGATATTTTGGTGGATTTAGGAAGCTCAAAGGGTCTAATAATCAACTCTGAAGTCTCAGTTGGCTGGTGTGAAGCTGGTTGTAGCGACACCTACTCATCTTTGGATTGCATCCACCATCTCTCTTCACAGTGGTATCAGAGCATAGTCAAGCAACATGGGAGATGGATTTCCATCAACAATTGAAAAATTGGATCGAAACAACTACCCGGCATGGTCTCTAAGGATGGAGGCTTACCTTCAAGGAAGGAATCTATATGGATTCATATCCGGAGATGAAGCAATGCCAACCATGAGGAACAAAGGGCAACCATCACATGAAGAAGTGGAAGGACTTTCGAATTGGTGTTCGAAGGATGCACTTGCAAGGTCTTATATTCTAAACTCAATCTCTGATTTTCTTTTACCTCATGTCAAGGGATGCAAGACATCAAGAGAAACCTGGAATGCACTTGCTTCTTTCTTCTCTTCCAACACTCGAGCAAGGAAGAACCAATTGTGGATGGAGTTCACAACAATGAAGAAAAGCCCGAAGCAAAATGTGACTGATTATGTCACAAAGATGAAGGAGATTTCCGACCAACTTGGAAGCATTGGAGAGGTAATTGAAGAGGAGCAAATCATAAGACAAATCATGAATGGAATCAAAGCAGACGACAAGTGGGAGTCATTCACAACAGCCATGGATTTATACATGGATATGCATGTACCCGACCTCAACACACTCATGGGCCAACTCTTCACTCATGAAGCAAAGATTAGCAAAGGTGGTGAGTCCTCAAGAGGTAATCAAACTTATGCCTTATATTCTGATAAAGCTAAGGTCAAGGACAAGTCAAAGAATAGAAAGAATGAAGATGAAGGAAGCTCTTTCCAAGCAAACTTTGCAGGTAGAGGACGAGCTAGAGGAAGAGGCAGAAGTGGAAAGCAAGGCAGGGGGAGATTCCAATCATCTCAACCTTGCAACATATGTGGCTTATCTAACCATACTACTGAAGAATGTTTCAGGAACCCGAGGAACTCAAGAGGAAGAGGATTCAATAGAGGTGGCTATGGATCAAATAGAGGCAGGTACAATGGAGGCTACAACAACAACTACTACAACAACAATTACAACAACAACAACAACTATCAAAGTGGCCATAGAGGAAGAAGAGATTACAATAACTATGCAGAGGACCAAAGTCAAGAAGATTCATTATTGATTATGAATCTATCAACAAAGAAGGGTAAGGATGATGATCACATATTTTACATTGATTCGGGATGCTCGAACCATGTAGCAGGAAATGTGGCTTTACTTTCTGATTTGGAAGATCCTCATAACAAGCATGAAGTGCAGACAGGAGATGACACAAAGCACTCAGTGGAGAAGATAGGTAATGTGAAGACATCAGATGGGAATATGAACCTCTTAAGCAAAGTCTTGTATGTCCCTACAATTACCAAAAATTTAATAAGTGTTGGACAGATTGTTGAAAAAGGATTGCAGGTTAGATTCAATCGATTTGGAGCATATGTTGAAGACCCAAGGCAAGGCTTTCGAAGGATTGCCAAAGGAGAAAAGACAGGAAGGCTTTTCACTTTTGAAGTGGAAGATACAAAGAACATAGCTTTGTTTAGCTATGGATCTCAAACTCTAACAGAGTTGGAGATATGGCACAAAAGGCTTGCTCACATTGGTGAGAGGACACTCAAACAGATTTGCAGGGACCAAAGTGTACTTGGTTTGCCTAATATCACAAGGCAACACATGATTTATAAGTGTGAAGCTTGTCAACTCGGCAAGGCTCATAGACAACCTTTCAATAAGAAAGGATATATGTATCAAAATCCTTTGGATCTAGTGCACACGGATGTGTGGGGTCCAAGTAAGGAGCCATCTATATCAGGCTCAAGATATTATGTGTCTTTCATAGATGATTGTAGCAGGTGGACCATTCTGTTTTTCATGAAGCACAAGGATGAAGTGTTTAATTGCTTTAAGAAGTATATTGCTCTTGTTGAAAACCAAACAGGTAGGACTTTGAAACGACTCAGATCAGATGGTGGAGGAGAATACTTCTCTTTTGAATTTGATGCCTTCTTGCATGAAAGAGGCATTAAAAGGGAAGTCACTACAAGGTATACACCCGAACTCAATGGTGTAGCAGAGAGGAGGAACAGAGCTATTGTCGAAGCTGCAAGGTCCATGCTCAATGAAAAGGGATTGCCGAACTACCTATGGGCAGAGGCTGTGTCGACAGCCACATATCTCATAAATAGACTTCCATCTAAGTCACTAGATGGAACCACTCCATATGAAGTGTGGAATGGAAGAAGACCTAGTCTAGAGCATTGTAAAATCTTTGGATGCTTAGCCTATGCTCACATTCCTTCTCAAGTAAGAGGGAAATTGGATCCCAAGGCAGAGAAGTGTGTATTCATTGGTTATGATCAAAACCAAAAAGGATATAGATTGTACAATCCAACCAATAAAGGATTTTCTGTGAGTAGAGATGTAATTTTTGATGAAAACAAATCATGGTTTGATGATGACAGGAAAGTGAAGCTGCCATATGACTTGGATGAAGATTTTCCATCACTTCAACCAAAGGAGCCAAAGCAGATTGAAGAAAGTGATTCGGAGATTGACCTAGAAGACTTGGAAAGACTAAAGCTATGGAAGAACAAAGGTAAAGCAAAGATGCAGGATGCTACATATGGACCCGAGAGCTCACATCAACCACTTAGAAGGTCTTCGAGGGAGAAGAAGAAACCAGAGAGGTTTGGTTATGATACTTCTTTGGTCACCAAGCACTCAATCTACATTGCAAAGGATTCAACCAATGAAGAACCTACCACATTCGAAGAAGCACAAAGCAAGAAAGCTTGGAGAGATGCAATGGATGAAGAAATGGAAGCCTTGAAGGAGAATGACACTTGGGAGCTTGTACCTAACAAGCCATCTATGAAGATAATCGGATCTCGATGGATATACAAAATCAAGAGGAATCCAGATGGAAGTATAAATAGACACAAAGCAAGGTTAGTTGCTAAAGGGTTTGCTCAAACCCATGGTATTGATTATGAGGAGACTTTCTCTCCTGTTGCAAAAATGCCTACAATTAGGGTTCTCATTAGTCTTGCTGCATCTAGAAATTGGAATCTTTATCAACTTGATGTAAAGAATGCTTTCTTGAATGGATGGATTTCTGAGGAAGTGTATATGGCACAACCTCCTGGATATGAGGATGCACATCATCCTAACTATGTATGCAAACTAAAGAAAGCTTTGTATGGATTGAAGCAAGCTCCAAGAGCTTGGAATTTCAGATTGGTTACTTATTTGCAGGACCAAGGATTCAAAGCTAGCAAGGCGGATACCTCTTTGTTCATAAAGAGGAATGGATCTGAAGTGATCTATTTATGTGTGTATGTTGATGATATTATTATCACAGGCAATGATCTTGAAGGAATCAAACAGGTAAAGAGTCAAATGAAGGAGGAGTTCAAAATAAGTGACCTCGGACCACTCACTTATTTTCTTGGATTGGAGTTGATCTACACAGATTCAGGTATATACATCACACAAAGGAAGTATGTCCATGACATGCTCGTCAAGTTCAAGATGGAAAATACCAAGTGTGCAGGCACACCTATGGAGCAAAATCATAAGCTTAGTGCTTATGAAGGAGAGCCAATTGAAGACATCACAAGCTATCAAAGCTTGGTTGGAAGTTTGAACTATGCAACACTCACAAGGGTGGATATATGCTATAGTGTTAGCATATTGAGTCAGTTTATGCATAAGCCGAGAAGACCACATATGGAAGCGGCCAAGCGAGTCCTCAAGTACCTAAAGGGGACCATGAATGAAGGTTTGTTCTATTCATATACTTCAGATATTGAGCTAAAGGTCTACTCAGATGCAGATTGGGCCGGATCTAAAGATGATAGAAGAAGCACATCAGGGTATATATCATTTGCAGGTTCAAAAATCATTTCTTGGTCATCGAAGAAGCAACCAACCGTGGCATTATCTTCTACTGAAGCTGAATATAGAGGTTTGGCTAATGTAACTCAAGAAATCATGTGGTTAAAATCTTTGTACACAGATCTTGGACTTCATTCTTCAACACCTCACATTTTTGGTGACAACACAAGCTCACTACATCTAGCAGCTAATCCGGTATACCATGCTAGAACCAAGCATATTGAAGTCCACTACCATTATGTAAGGGAGAAGCTATTGAGCAAGGATATTCAACTATCCTATGTCTCTACAGATATGCAATGTGCAGACATGTTGACGAAAGCTCTTGATGGTACGAAGTTAAGTAGATTCAAGTTGATGATTGGTTTGCAGGAAATCAAGGACAATTGAAGACTTATTTGGAGGCCAAGCATGTTAGGCTTGAGGGGGAGCTGTTGGTGCATTTTGCCCAAGCCTACATGCTTGATATGCTTGATATTATCCTCATTTGTAAGTCACATGAGTAGTCATGTGAACACCTCTTGTAAAAGAGTACATTTTATCTCTTGTAAATGGAAAAAGAAAAAAGGAAAAGGATGGCTTACCTCATCCATGATGTAAAAGCAAATTCGTGGCTCCAACTACCAAAATCACGAATTTTTGAGCTGAGGGAATCTCTCCTAACTTTGGGGATCACTTTTAGGTGGAGCCATTCGAATTCGAATTCAAAACTCCCTCCAAGAATAGCTATAAAAGGAGCAAGAAGGAAGAGGCGATAAGCAAGCCTTGTACGTGACCACTTGATGTCATTTTGTAGAGATTGAAGAGCTTACTCCATAGCTCTATCATTCTACTCCCATTGTGCAAAGATTCATTGCCAATGTGGTTGTAATCATATGTGAATCTATACATTTATTATCATCTACCTCTCTGTTTTGTTCTCTGCTATACTCACTCAGAGCAGTAACTTCAGAAGGTCATATCTCGAGTTTTACTGAACCTTTGTCAGTGTTTTAAAGTGCGTTAGATAGCTCTCACTGTCTAGTTTTTACATATAAATTTTCAAGGTCATTGGATTTATACTTTTGGAGATATCTGCATTTTACTGCTTACTGGTCTATCTCTGCAGAGCCCCGAGAATTGTGGGAATGTTCCAGAACTTGATGAAACTTGTTCTCAGTGCTCAGTCCATCATTTGAAGTGTTTTAACTTGGAATAGGAAGCTTGCTAAGTCTATTTGCTATGCCCAAAAGGAATTTTTCTAATTCCTTCCAGGTTGAGAGCACTGTTCATTTTTTCCAGCAGGTGTATGTCCAAAAATAGCAAGTTTTGGGAGCTAGTCATTTCGCAACTTGTCGGTCTTGACTTAAACTTTTGGGATACATGTTCCAAAGTACTTGGCTGATATTTTGGTGGATTTAGGAAGCTCAAAGGGTCTAATAATCAACTCTGAAGTCTCAGTTGGCTGGTGTGAAGCTGGTTGTAGCGGCACCTACTCATCTTTGGATTGCATCCACCATCTCTCTTCACAAAGAGGATTGGTGTTTTCATAAGCCATAGAATAGAACTTGTTGCATAAACTTTCCATCTCTTTAGACAAAGATGCCTGCATCATCACAATGTTCTCTACTTTTTTTCTAAGGATTTCAAACTACAAGTGAGTCAGTGTGTGAGATGTGGATGCAACATTAGCTAAACCGGATCTTGTAGACACATTCGAAATCACTATAATAGGTGTATCCCTAGGCTCTACTAGAGTTGTCTACACAAGTCTATCAAACAACATATCATGGTGTTGCATGCTACAGGCAACTCCCTCTACATCTTTTCTACCCATAGCCTTATCTTCATTCAACCCAAATCTTTTCCCAGGCTCTTCAATCCCTTTGTCGACTTCAATCTCGTCTTGAGGATTTAAAATCTTGAGAAAGGAAATTATCAACTCAGTCTTTAGAGAGTTCAAGTCAGCTTTAGGAAGCTAAGTCTACCTGCTTAGGAACTCATTTAAAGGTGTGTTAAGGATGTAGTGGGTTTCGAAGATGAGCCCACCGCAAAAAAACCTCTCTATTATGGTGACTAGTATCTTCTAGATAAAGCAGTTTATGTAGTTCCTTTCTAAAGTCAGACCATGTCTTCTCTATATGAACTCATATGCATGCTACAATTGACCCTCATACTACCTAAGTGAAGAAAAGATTCAACATCTCCTTCGCTAATCCATGGATCTCAGCTAGGTCTTCATATATGTCCAAATACTCAATCACATTTAACCCTATAAACTTTCCTTTATCTTTTAGCATAGTTTGGACCACTCGAGTCCCCTACTTTTTTATCATCAAATCTTAAATTTCCCTTCCATCTCCCTTCTTTGTCTTATCCTAGTGTGTAGAAAAATATATAGAGTAAGTGGCTCGACTTTAAAGATATTTTTCTACACACTAGGCCAAAATCTCTTCAAGTATTCAAGGCCGAGAAAGTATGACTTTAAAGAAATCTCTTAAATAAACTACCTAGGCCAAAATCTCTTCAAGGATTCCAATACTTTATGTGATGACTTCGACTTGATTCTCTTGATTTTTCTCTTATCTTGAATTGATTTTTTATATTCTTTTGATCTTGATTTTCTTCTCTTAATTTCATTTATTTCTTCTTTTCATCACTTTGATTCTTTCTTGAATTAATTTGTCTTAACTTCTTTTTTTGAAGATTGAATTTTTCTTTTTTTAATATTAAATGTTTGATATGTTTTTATTTTTTTATTTTTCTTCTTTTTATGATATTTTTATTGTTTTTGTACTTTTTATCTAAACTATGAAAGTAGCAAATTCTTAATCTAAGGAATGATATAAAAGTGCACAAGCGTATGATCTAAACGAATACAAGATGCGAATGATTATACTTAGGTAGATAAAATTAGTCTTTCCTTTAATGTGCCTGAAGGAATGTAGATATTCAAAGAACTTGAAAGAAAATACCAGAAATCTGATATGAAGCCAAGGTTTCCTTCTCTCTTCTCAAGGTGTGGGTCATGATTCGAGGATCTCCAATCACCATGGCAACCACCTCGCTTCACGTTACATTCAATATATCGAGGGGATGTCAGTCATGGTGGGTGGAATGAGCAGCTAATGTGATTGGATCAACCCCTAGTGTGGGTGTATCATGTCTCTCCTATCTAAGAGGAAGGTTTCACATGTTGGGTGCCTCTTCTTAGGGAACAGTATGCCAGGAGGCTCGTCAGAGGGCTAAGAAAACACTTTTTGTATGCATGAATGTAATCAACATGGTAGATTGAGATCATACTTTTTGAAGATGCACGTGATCGCAAAGTAAAAATAGAATAAATGAAAATAATCACTATATTTGTCGACACAAAGACTAAATAAAATGTATACAATGAGCTAATGCATTATGTTAGTCATGATATGATCAATCAAGATATCAATATGCAAAGGTGAATCACTATGTGATGATACAATGCTAATAATCTAGTAATCCGCTATAGTATGGATGTGAACTGGTAAACTTTGGTGTTCTCTGGTACAACGCCGAAAAGATCCTTCTCTTCACTCTTCACTTGACTTCAAAGGCTTCAGATACTCATCTAAAAGAAAATATCCATGGGAAAGATCTCTCATTATTACATTTGATACTCATAGACAAAACAAAAAACTCTCATGAACATGAATATTTAAGATCTATCATTAGTGTTAGAAAACTTAAACGTGCATAGAGAGAGAACAAATGAACAATTCATTTTAACCTCTACTTTCTTGTTTTCTTATTTATTTGTGTGAAAATCCTCTATCCTTCACTATTTCCATTTGTCAATTGTATCATGATCACAGTTCTTGGCATAAATATGTGTGTAGATGAGCACATGCTTTTGAAAAGTGAATCTAGCCATTATAAATGCATCATTAGAATAGGTTCTGATGACCGATAACCAGTATGTCTAGATCACAATTATCTTTATTTATCAATTCACTTTCAAAACATTTCCTTCATCAATGGTTTTTCAGCATAGATCTCAATACTTCAGAAACTCTTGTTTGCCACACTTCAATTTTTTTAATGAACATATGAATTAGTCTTGAACCATTTCAGGTAGAAAAAATGACTTGAACACTTCTTTTCTGTGTTTGATGAGGCTTCTGCTTTTCCCCATATAATCATCAATAGATGATGGATTGGTATCCTTACGTAATATCAAAGAAATTTATAAGAACTAGTGCACAAAGAAATTGAGTAAATTTGTACAGTGCTTTAGCATTTCAATGATACACAGAGATTGTCAAACATTTTAGGGAGATTATAACAAGAATCTCTCTCTCTCTCTCTCTCTCTCTCTCTCTCTTTCTCTCTCTCTCTCTCTCTCTCTCTCTCTCTCTCTCTCTCTCTCTCGCCTATCACGGGGCACAATAGTGGCATTCAAAATCTTTTGCTGACTCTGTATCTTCCTCTCTCTCATCGACTCACTCTCTTTCTCTCTGAGCACTATTGAAGCCACTACTCTCACTCTCAGGCTAGTGCAACAACATCAAAAAGTCCTGCTCTCCATGCATTCTTCCTCTATGATTTGCCACCATAAGTCTCTCTATCTCTCTCCCTGTCTCTCTATCTATCTATCTATCTCTCTCTCTCTCTCTCTCTCTCTCTCTCTCTCTCTCTCTCTCTCTCTCTTTCTCTCTCTCTCGCCTATCACGGGGCACAATAGTGGCATTCAAAATCTTTTGCCGACTCTGTATCTTCCTCTCTCTCATCGACTCACTCTCTTTCTCTCTGAGCACTATTGAAGCCACTGCTCTCACTCTCAGGCTAGTGCAACAACATCAAAAAGTCCTGCTCTCCATGCATTCTTCCTCTATGATTTGCCACCATAAGTCTCTCTCTCTCTCTCTCTCTCTCTCTCTCTCTCTCTCTCTCTCTCTCTCTCTCTCTCTCTCTCTCTCTCTCTCTCTCTCTCTCTCTCTCTCTCATTTTTGCATAGGTGTCATCGCGACAATGTCTTGAACTGTTTCGTTCTCTCTCTCTCTCTCTCTCTCTCTCTCTCTCTCTCTCTCTCTCTCTCTCTCTCTCTCTCTCTCTCTCTCTCTCTCTCTCTCTCTCTCTCTCTCTCTCCCCTCCCTCCCTCTCTCTCTCTCCGCCTCCCTCCCTCTCTCTCTCTCTCTCCCCCTCCCTCCCTCCCTTTTAAATCATGATCTGCATTGCCTTGATCTGCTGCTTCAATCCCTGTGGATCCTCTCTCTCTCTCTCTCTCTCTCTCTCTCTCTCTCTCTCTCTCTCTCTCTCTCTCTCTCTCTCTTTCAAATCATGATCTGCATTGCCTCGATCTACTGCTTCAATCCCTGTGCATCCTCTCTCTCTCTCTCTCTCTCTCTCTCTCTCTCGTATAGTCTCTACAAGTCCTCTCCAAGTACCAAAGCAGTTATGCAAAAGTTGTTTGCTGCCATAGCTCTAAAATTGCCAATCTTCTCTCTCTCTCTCTCTCTCTCTCTCTCTCTCTCTCTCTCTCTCTCTCTCTCTCTCTCTCTCTCTCTCTCTCTCTCGCGTATGGTCTCTACAAGTCCTCTCCAAGTACCAAAGCAATTATGCAAAAGTTGTTTGCTGCCATAGCTCTAAAATTGCCAATCTTTTTTTTCTCTCTCTCTCTATTGTTCATTTGTCAAAGTAGGGTATCAAATTAAATTAGAGCAAGAGACAGAAGAAGAGGGAGATGGTGTACTCTCTTTCTCACCCTCTCTATCTGCTCCTGATAAATCCATGGAGTGGAAGGAAGAGGGTAAAGAGATAAGGGACTCTCTCTCTCTCTTCCTTACGTAGAGATGAACAAGAAGGGATAAAGTAAGAGAAAAGAAGCAAAAGTACCTGAAAGAAAAACATCCATTGGAAAAACCAAATGAGCATTTAGTAGGTATTTAGAGCTTCTCCCTAGGTTCTTTCTCTACAACTTTAGAATCTTCTAGCCTTCTCTTTTCTATTCTAACAAAATCTTCTTTTATTCTATTCTAATTTTAAAAATCTTCTTTTTGTTCTTTTCTATTTTCAAAAAATCAAATCATTCTTTTCTATTTTTGAGTTTTCTTTCATGTTTCTCGTTTTAATTTCTATTTTTATTTTTATATGTGCATTTCTTTTTCATTTCCATTTTATTTTTTATTGAGTTTTTAATCCTTGCTTTGAGTGACAGGATACTAGAGAGAATCGAGATGATCATCACACTCTTATTCATTTATCATTCTATTAATTTTGAAGCTAGAGATTTCCTCCACACTCTCCTTGTACTATATTTCTATTGGCAATACATTGTATACATCATTCTTATTGATTTGGGAATCTTTATTATATGTTATAGTACATCGAGCAACTTTTTCAAGTCCTCTTAGTCATTGCTCTTTGTGTGAGTACTTATTATCCAATCCATCAACTGGATCACCTAGATAGGACTTTATTATGTATGCCTACAAAGTTTCAAAATAATTGAATACAGAAATATTGAGATATGAGCAAACCTATGTGACAAGGTTTGTGTATCATCTTCCTCGTGAAAAGTTGAGTTTACCACAAAGACTTTTTATGGACATTGCTATGATCATAGTCACTATAAATTTATGAAATAACGTGGTATAGCTTGCTATACACTTGATTTGAAAGTGTGAACAATGTCTTCATTTGAAAGTGTGAACAATGTCTCTAGACAATTGTTACCGTGTTGGGAGCACTAAACAAAAGACTCGGAGATTTCTTCCATAAATAGAAAGTTTTACAAACTATTTTGTATTCACAACTCAATTGTTTTGACATAGAGTTTTGGGAATGAGGCTTGGAGGTACCATAATGGCCTAAATTCATATATTGTATGTTTAGGAAATCTTTTAAAGGTCCCTAAAATTATCCAAGCTAGTCTTCAGCACGAGTTTGCCAAGACAATGTCACCTCTGCATACTTTGCATCACCTCTTCACAATATAGATGTTGGTGTAAAGTTCAAGCCTACACATTTGGCTAGAAGTTCATGAACAATTGAAGCTCCATGGAAACCATTGCTAGGAAGATTTTATCCTTTACCATTTGTAAAAGCTTATTTAACTTGAAAGAATATTTGCAGCTACCTACAAACTTGTGGAGTTTGTTAGATGAAAATTCACAACTTCATGTTGGAGAGAGTAACTCCTAGATTGGTGGATTACTTTTAGAGAGAGCCAAAAGTTGAAGTCAAATTCAAACTTTGAATGTAGCACTCATAAAAAGTAACATGTAAAAGTCGCAGTTAGATGACTCTATTCCTGAGTCCTCCATTGCCATATTGTAAGAGAGTGAGGTCTACATCGTAGCCTACACTATTCAACATAATTAGGCTATGATTGTCAAGCCTATGATCTTTTACAACATTCTTCATTAATACAATAGATCTACATTGCTCATCTATGATCTTTCTGTTATAGTTATCTTTAATTGTCAACATGTATTGCTCATATCTCAGTCATTTCTCCATAATTTTCAATGTTCTATAGGTTGTTGGAATCCGATTCACGTTATCTATGTGCTCATAAATTTTGAAGTAAATCTATTTTGCCAATTTGGAGAAAAGTGCATCGAAGCACTCACTAGTCAAACTCTGGAGAGGTCCTAAAAAAATGGGGGTAATGATTCAATTGCTCAATTGATTGCTCTGTCTAAAGTGCATCATTTTATGTGATTCCACTTGGAATCATTAGCTTAATTAGCTAATTAGATACCTCTCAAAGGAAGTTTTCTAATTCCTACTGTATTGGAAGCACTGAGCATAACAAGCAGCAGGTGTGTGAACAAAAATAGAAGGTTTTTATTAATCCTTAAACTTCGAAGTAGTGTGTCTTGGTTTAATCAGTCCTCACATCATTTCCAAAGTACATAGGCACTTGTATAGTGTCATTGGAAAGCTAAGAGGGCCCACAACGCAAGTTTGAAGCTACAAGAGGTTGGTACAAAGAAGGATCTGGGAATACCTACTCATTTCTTGGAGTGTCCATCCATCTTTCCCAACAATGGTATCAGAGCAAAGCTAAGGTAAAATGGGAGATGGTTTTCCTTCTTTCGTTGATAAATTGGACACGAACAACTATCAAGCATGGTCCTTGAGGATGAAGACATACTTATCAGGAAGGAGCCTCTATGGATACATCTCAGAAGATTAGGAGATTCCCATATTCAGAAGCAAAGTACAACCTACAAGAGAGGAGCATGAAAGACTCAACACACGGTGTGCAAGGGATGCATTAGCAAGGTCCTACTTACTTAACTCAAACTTTGAGTTTCTTCTTCCATATATTAGGAACTGTAAGACATCCCAAGAGACTTGGAAAAAATTGACTTCTTATTTCTCTTCCAACACAAGGGTTAGGAAGAACCAATTGTGGATTGAAATTTTACCACTCAAAGAAAGCAACCCAAGCAAGGCATCTAAGAGTATGTGACCAAAGTCAAAGATGTATAAAGCAAGCATAGGAGAAGAAATTGAAGAGGATCAGATAGTAAGACAAGTAATCAATGGTATTAAAGCTGATGACAAATGGGAGAGCTTCACAACTGCCATGGACTTGTACATGGACATGCTAATTCCAGCCCTTACCACTCTCATGGGGCAATTATTTACCCATGAGGCCAAGCTCAACAAGAATGGATATTCATCAAGAGGTAATAGCTCTTCTACCCTATACACTGATAAAAGTAAGTCCAAAGAGAAGGGGAAGGACAAGAAGGTTGAAGATGAAGGAACTACCTCCCAAGCCAACTATGCAGGGAGAGGTAGAACCTCAAGAGGAAGGGGCCAAGGAGATAAGCAAGGTAGGGGAAGATCTTATAACTCCTCACCATGTAATATTTGTGGATTCTAGAATCATAGTACAGATGAATATTACAGGAACTTCAAGAATCAAAGAGGTAGAGGTTATCAAAGAGGTGGATATACACAATCAAGAGGAAGATTCAATCACCATCAAGGATACAACAAAAACTACAAAAAGAACTACAACAACATCTACAATGACAATTACCAAGGAGGCTACAAATCAAGGAAAGATTACAACAAGTACACAGAAGAGCAAGAAGATTCTCTTTTGATTATGAACATGACTTCAAAACTAGGTATAAATGATGACCATCTCTTCTACATTGATTCAGGATGCTCAAACCATGTTGCAAGAAATGTAGCTCTTCTCTCTGACCTTGAAGGACCAAAGGGTAAGCATCAAGTACAAACAGGTGATGACACCAAGCACTCAATGACTAAAGTCAAAAATGTTAAGACCTCTGATGGAAACAAGAATATGTTGAATAGGGTTCTATATGTACCTACAATTACCAAGAATTTGATGAGTGTTGGACAGATTGTGGAAAAGGGTTTGTAGGTCAGCCTCAACCAATATGGAGCATTTGTGGAGGATCCCCAACATGGATTCAAGAGAATGGCCAAAGGAGAAATGAAAGGTAGATCATTCACTTTTGAACTTGAGGATACAAGGAACATTGCACTTTATAGTTACAAAGATCAAACATTATCAGAGCTTAAAATTTGGCATAAGAGATTAGAGCATGTTGGTGAAAGAACCTTAAAACAGATATGTAGAGATCAATGTGTGATTGGGATACCTAATGTATCCAAGCAACACATGATTTATAAATGTGGTGCTTGTCAGTTTGAAAAATCTCATAGATTACCCTTCTCAAGAAAAGGTTACATGCATGAGCACTACCTAGAGCTTGTCCATATAGATGTATGGGGACCAAGTAAGGATCCCTCAATCTCTGGATCAAGGTATTATGTATCTTTCATTGATGATTATAGTAGATGGACTGTATTGTACTTTATGAAGCATAAAGATGAAGTATTCAATTGCTTTAAAAAGTAACTTGCACTTGTTGAGAATCAAACAGGGAGAAACCTAAAGAGACTAAGGTGAGATGGAGGAGGTGAGTACTTCTCAAATGAGTTTGATGCATTCTCGCAGGACAGAGGAATCAAGAGATAAATTACAACAAGGTATACCCCTATGCAAAATGGGGTGACATAGTTTATGCACAAACCTAGGGCACCTCATTTGGAAGCTGCCAAAAGGATTTTGAAGTACCTTAAGGGCAATTGAAGTCAAGGGTTATATTTTCCTTATACATCAGACTTGGACATCAAGATATATTTAGATATGTAGAGGGATGCAAAGATGCAAAGATTATAGAAGGAGTACCTCAGGATACCTATCCTTTGCAAGTGATAAACCTATATCATGGTCCTCAAGGAAGCAACCTATTGTTGCTTTATCTTCTACACAGGCAGAGTATAGAGGATTGGCTAATGCCGCTCAAGACGCCATATGGATCAGATTGTTATACACAGATTTAGGTTTGCATACTACATCTCCAATCCATTTTGGAGATAATACAAGCTCAATACATCTCGCAGCAAATCCTATCTATCATGCTAGGACCAAGCATATAGAGGTCCACTATCATTATGTGAAAGAGAAGCTATTGAGCAAGGAAATTCAGTTGGCTTATGTATCAAGTAATATGCAATGTACACACTTATTGGCTAAAGCATTAGATGGTACAAAACTTTACATGTTTAAGTCAATCATTGGATTGCAGGATATTCATGGAGATTGAAGAAGAAGACCAAGACAAAATGTTTGGCCTCAGGGGGAGCTGTTGGTGCAAAGCTCAAGCCTACACATTTGGCTAGAAGTTCATGAACAATTGAAGCTCCATGGAAACCATTGCTAGGAAGATTTTATCCTTTACCATTTGTAAAAGCTTATTTAACTTGGAAGAATATTTGCAGCTACCTACAAACTCATGGAGTTTGTTAGATAAAACGTCATGACTTCATGTTGGAGACAATAACTCCTAGATTGGTGGTTTAATTTTAGAGAGAGCCAAAAGTTGAATTCAAATTCAAAATTTGAATGTAGCACTTATAAAAAGTAACATATAAAAGTCACCGTTAGATGACTCTATTACTGAGTTTTCCATTGCCATATTATAAGAGAGTGAGGTCTACATTGTATCCTAAACTACTCACCATCATTAGTCTATGATTTTCAGGCCTATGATCTTGCAAAACATTGTTCATTAATACAATAGATCTACATTGCTTATCTATGATCTCTCTGTTATGGTCATCCATAACTGTCAATGTGTACTGCTCATATCTCAATCATTTCTCCACCATTTTCAATTTTCTATAGCTTATGGAATTAGTTTCAAATTATCTACATGCTCACAAAGTTTAAAGGAAATCTATTCAGCCAATTTTGAGAAAAGCGCATTGAAGCACGCATTAGTCAAACTCTAGAGGTCTTAAAAAATCGAGGGTAATGATTCAATTGCGAAGTTGATTGCTTTGTGTATAGTGCATCATTTTAAGTGATTCCACTTGGAATCATTAGATTTCTAAGCTAGTTAGATACCCCTGAAAGGAATGTTTCTAATTCCTATTGTACTAGAAGCACAGAGCATAACAAGCAGTAGGTGTGTGAATAAAAATAGAAGGTTTTCATTAATCCTTCAACTTGGAAGTAGTCTGTTTTGGTTCAATCATTTCTCACATCATTTCCAAAGTACATAGGCACTTGTATAGTGTCATTGGAAAGCTACGAGGGCTCACAAATCAACTTTGAAGCTACAAGGGGCTGGTACAAAGTAGGATCTTGCAGTACCTACTCATTTCTTGGAGTGTCCGTCCATGTTTCCCAACAATAGATAGTAAATCATGTGAGATTGGATTTAGTATAACTATTAAACATAGTTCTTTACAACATCCTATGGAATCAATAGTGAACCTTAATAGTGGCAGCCTTCAAAAGATGGTTTACCAATTTATTCCCTGTCATGTTGTGTATTGGTATGCTTACTTGAATTGATCCAACATGTTTCATTTTGCAATTTAGTACTTTCTGTTTTCTTTTTTCTTCAAAATTCTACTAAACAAAGAGTGTTCGACCTAAAGTGGGATTATCTGCTATGGAAGATTGTTGGGAAAGATGGATGGACACTCCAAGAAATGAGTAGTTACTCGTAGGTCCTGCTTAGTACCAAGACGTTCTCAGCTTTAGAGCTAAGTTGTGGGACCTCTTAGATTTTCAATGACACTATACAAGTGCCTATGTACTTTGGAAATAAGGTGAGAAACGATTGAGCCAAAACAGACTATTTCCAAGTTGAAGGACCAATGAAAACCTTCTATTTTTGCTCACACACCTGCTGCTTGTTATGCTCAGTGCTTTCAGTATAGTAGGAATTAGAAAAATTCCTTTTAGAGGTATCTAATTACTCAGAAGCTAAGTGGAGAAATGACCCAGATATTGGTAGTACAAGTTGACCGTTATGAATGACTATAACAGACAGACCATAGATGAGTAATGTAGATCTATTCTATTAAAGAACAATGTTGTACAAGATCATAGGCTTGATAATCAATGCCTAATAATGGTGAGTAGTGTAGGTTACAATGTAGACCTCACTCTCTTACAGTGTGGCAATGAAGAACTCGGGAATAGAGACACACACCCACGAGTTTTGTGACATCTTTTATGGATGAGTAATTTCAACTTTGAATTTGAATTGTTCATTGGATCTCACTAAAAGTGGTCCTTCAATCTAGCAGATATTCTCTCAAATTTGAGACGTGACTTTTCAACTAATAAACTCCATGAGTTTAATGGTGGTTAAAATGATTCTTCGAAGTCAAAATGACTTTTACAAATGGTAAAGGATAAAATCTTCCTCGCAATGGTTTCCATGGAGCTTCAAATATTCATGAGCTTCTAGCCAAATGTGTAGGCTTGAACTTTGCACCAACAGCTCCCCCTTAAGCCAAATAGTTTTGCTTGGTCTTCTTCTTCAATCTTCATGAATGTCTTGCAATCCAATCATTGACTTAAACCTGCAAAGTTTTGTACCATCTAATGCTTTAGTCAATCAATCTGCACATTGCATATTAGTTGATACATAAGCCATTTGAATTTCCTTCCTCAATAGCTTCTGTCTCACATAATGATAGTGGACCTCTATATGCTTGGTCTTAGCATGATAAATAGGATTTGCTGCATGATGTAATGAGCTTGTATTATCTCCAAAAAATCATTGGAGATGTAGTATGCAAACCCAAATCTATGTATAACAATCTGATCCATATGGCTTGTTGAGTAGCATTGGCCAATCCTCTATACTATTTTTCTGTAGAAGATAAAGCAACAGTAGGTTGCTTCTTTGAAGACCATGATATAGGCTTATGACCTGCAAACGATAGGTATCCTGAGGTACTCCTTCTATCATCTTTGCAACCTGCCCAATCTACATCTGAATATATCTTGATGTGCAAGTCTGAGGTATAAGGAAAATACAATCCTTGATTTTTAGTGCCTTTAAGGTATTTCAAAATCCTTTTGGCAGCTTCCAAATGAGGTGCCCTAGGTTTGTGCATAAACTGACTCGGAACACTTACTCCATAAGCAATATCAATCCTTGTCAATGTAGCATAGTTCAAGCTTCTTACTATACTTTGGTAACCTGCAATGTTCTCAAGCACATTACCTTCATGAGCACTTAACTTTAGGTTTACCTCCATTGGACTACTTGCAACTTTGGCATCCTGCAAATGAAATTTCTTCAACATGTCATGTATATATTTTCTGTAAGTAATATAAATTCTAGAGTTAGTGTAGACTAACTCAAGTCCAAGAAAATATTTTAGTGATCCAAGGTCACTAATTTTGATCTCCCTCATCATTTGATTCTTGATCTGCTTCTGCTTGATGCCATTAGCATCATTACATGTGAGTATGATATCATCAACATATACACATAGGTATATAACCTCTGAATTACTTCTCTTGATGAACAGAGAATTATCTGCTTTACTCATGATAAAACCTTGATCTTGAAGATATGTAGTCAACCTATGGTTCCATGCCCTAGGTGCCTGCTTGAATCCATAAAGAGCTTTGTTCCATT
This sequence comes from Ceratopteris richardii, assembly GCA_020310875.1. Classification (NCBI taxonomy): domain Eukaryota; kingdom Viridiplantae; phylum Streptophyta; class Polypodiopsida; order Polypodiales; family Pteridaceae; genus Ceratopteris; species Ceratopteris richardii. The sequence continues at coordinate 126,167,502 of CM035422.1, read as the reverse complement.
TACAAACATATGTTACCTTGTTTGGGTCCTCATAGCCAGGAGGTTAAGACATGTACACCTCCTCTGAAATCCAACCATTTAGAAATGCATTTTTTACATCCAACTGATGTTGGAGTCAATGTCCAAAATACTCCAAAATCCTCAATTAAGTAAATCAAGTATAGATTATTGTATTACACCCCTTACAACATAACAGTGTGGAGCGTGTTGGCTACAACGTCATCCTCCCATCAAGTCGATCATGTTTCAAATCCCACAGACGGCAGTTGTAGCGCTCATATTTTTTGAACATGTTTTTATCATGCTTTTAGGACAGCGAACGACGAAACAGCGATGGAGTTTTTTATCTAAATCGTTTGCGATCGTATGTTTCTGGTTTGCTTTATTGAAATAATAGATTTTGGAGAAGCTTTTCAAGGGACAAAGAATACTATAAAAGAGTATGCTTCGCTCATTGTATTCATCCTTCACCTAGTGTTCAACACAAGCCTTGGTGCTTGGACCTGAATAGAGGTGGTGTTTCTTCTAGCACATGGGGCAGCCATGGTGCTAACTTGGAGCATGTTGAGGAGCGGCTATGGAGTGCTTCTCGGAGGAGAAGAGTGTGCTCACACTCTTGCTCATGGAGAGGACTTGGTCATTAGAAGCTTGGTGGTGAGGATCAGCCATCTACATAGTGTACTTGAAGATTGTCTTCTACATGAAGATTTTGGTTTACTTCAAAGACATTGGATGGTGATTAACATAAGATTTACATCTTATGTTAAGAATTCACGTACATATTCTCTTTATGCACACAAGTACTACTTGAAGTGTATGGAGGCAGTAACATCTATATCAGGAAGAGTCATATTCTGCATAAGGTACAAGAGAATCAGTACATATGTGCTTTATGCATATTTGGATGAGGTGTTAGAGAAGATATGCTCATATGAGTTTGAGGATTTTTGGCAGCAAACTTGTTAGCATTCTTTGCTACTTTTTTAAGCATGTGATCTTTTCACACACATATCTCACTTAGGTTCTTCCATAGCCTAAGTTCAGATGAGGGTTTGTTGATTATCAGTTTTAGACTGATCTTCCTCTTTAGGTCACTCATATTAATTCTTCTACAACCTATCAGATCACACATCTCATATATATTCAGATTTCTATTCATACATCTGAATATGTTTGTTACATTTGTATATTCACTCATTCATCTATTTTTTCTCACATAGAGTGATTGAGAGTTTTTCTCCCCCATTGTACATTGAACATTGGTATATATGATAGTGTGAGTAAGCCTTGGCTTACGTAACACTTTACACATGTTGTCTAGTCTCTTTGTATCTTTGAGAATTATGTGAAGTATGAAGTTGATGACCTGTTAGCAGCCGAATATTTTTGGAAGAGTATGCAAATACTTTACAAAAGTATTATTTGAAGACCAAAACTTGATGAAGAAGACTACTTCAAATTCAAGGAAGAACAATGGTTTGTAGAAGATGAAGGAATTAGATCAACATCAAATCAGAGGTATCAGTTTCTACTATCAGATTATCATTTGCAGGTCATATCTTAGAGGAACAATTATGAAGAGATTTGAAGGATTCAAGGAGTGCTTTTATATACTTTCATTCTTTGAAAGTTAAAGGCTACATCAAAACAAGTATCTAGAGGTTTTTTCTAGAGAGTTTTGATAATCTCCTTCATGACAAGAAAGCTTATCTAAGAAGACAAATTAGGAGGTGGGATGAGTTTTGTGTTCAACCAATTTTTTGTTGTAAGTTGGTTGGATATCTAGGTACAAAATTTGATCTAGAGAGGTAACTCTAGAAAGGTAATTCATCATTCAGACAAAAGGTTGGTGCATTAGGTCATTTCAGACATTTGAAGCAGAATTTTGATTCAAAGATATGAGGAGATGGTAAAACATGATTCTATATTCACTTCCATTTGTATATCATGTTTGTTTTGTCTGTTACTCTTAGCACTAGAGGAAGAGAAAAAGTTCATTTGAAGAAGTTAAGAGTGCTTGCTACTTCAAGATGAAGAGAACAAAAGGTATGGAAGAGGAACTGTTTGAAGATGTTGACATCATCAGGTGGAAGAAAGATGTAGAAAAAGAAGGTCCAACAATTCCAAAGGGAAAGTAAGACTTCCTTTTCTCTTATATTTTCCATCTACTTTTCCTATTATATCCTCTACACCCAAAGACAAGTCTACCAGAACATCTTGTGTGAAGAAGAAGGAGTTTCTTGTTTTGCATTATACTTGGTCATGATTTAGTCGATTTGACAAAGAATTGGATTGAGAGAAAGAAAAGAAGCATATTTTGAAGACAACTTGTATGTTTTGACTCATATGTATGAGTTAAATATTAGTTGAAGCTTTTAAGCATGCAACTTATATGTTCCCTCAAAGAATTCTTGGAGTATCAATACAGAGCTACTTGGTATATGACAAGTTGCACAGAAGTATATTTCTTCTTTATCCAACTCTTGAGGTAAAAGATTGTAGTAGATGTTGAAGACTTGGATTGAGGTTTTGTGTTTGGAAAGGTCACCTCATATTCAGTATTTTCAGAAAACTTCAGAAAAATCAGCTTTTTGATATACTAATCAGTTGGAGAATCTACTTTCTATGATTGTCTAGACTTTTGGATACATGATTGTATTCAAAAGGTGTTCCACTAGATCCTATCACTTGATTGAGAAGTGGAGTTAGCCAAAAGAAATTCAAGAAGGTACTATCACATTTCACTCGGGAAGAATATGAAAAGATGAAGTATCGACTTGCAGCTTTTGGACTTCTCAAGGTGAGAAGTTTGTATGATGGAGAGTGTTAATCTCCAAAAGAACAACCTACTCTTGAGCTTAAAACACCTCTATATCAAGAGTAAGTCAAAACCTTCACCAATTTAAAAGATCAAGGACCAAATATCAAATTCTTGAACAAACTGTGAAGAAGGAGATTACTCAGAAAGTCTACTGCATATATCTTTCTCATTGACTGAGTAAATGTGTAAAGTTTCTGATAAAACTTTGCACAAGGTGTCGCCTAAAGATTGCGCACCTCCTCCAAGTCAAATCACTCCAAAGGATTCAGTAGATCTTGAGAAATCTACTTAGCAAGTTACCTATGTCTAAAAGTGCACTTCTGAGAAGTCGATTTGGACACCCCTAACTTTTAACACATAGTTCTCTCAGTATAGAACCCATTTAAGCAAATGCTTTTAGCCACGAGTAGCTTACCTTCCAACTTAAAGATTAAGTGCTTACTTGCACAAAACTTTAAACTGTGGAGTGAGAAATGATCAAATCATTAAGATCGAAATTTGTGCCTGTTTCAGGAACAAGTGAATACTTCTTCACATGTAAATGTTCCTACACACAATTCTCTTAGCCTGATTACAATTGGAAGCTAAAACTTTGTACAGAGGTCGATCAACTCTAGACTTAGACTCGTACAAAAGCATTCCACAGAAGATCTATCACAGAAGGAGAAGACACGAAAACTTCGGGCGCAATTTTTCTTCTATTCCTCAGAAAATTACAACTGAGTTATGACTCTCTTATTGTCTCCTCTATGTCTCCCTACTGCCCCAACATTTTTCCAAAGTATTTATAGGCAAATATGTACAAGCTTGTGACTAAACAAAAGTCTAAGTGATCTATGTCTTTACTAATGTACATATGTGTACATATCCTTCATCCTGTGAATGTAACCACCTTCTTTGCTTGAAGACTTGATCTTATCTCCATCCTTTGTCTTCCAAATCTTCAATTGGTGATTGGTCTGCACCAACAGCTCCCCCTCAATCATCAATTGAGGTTTCTCTTATCTTCTTTATGCCTGCCATGTCTTTGAACTTCTGTAAATTTGGTCCATCCAAACTCTTTGTAAGCATATCAGCTATCTGATCTTTTGTTGAAGTATGTATAACTTCAATCTCTTTATCCATCACCTTCTCTCTTAGAAAGTGATACTGTATCTCAATGTGTTTGGTCCTGGCATGAAAAACAAGATTAGCAGCTAGATATAATGAACTCATGTTATCTCCATAAATGATAGGTATGCTCTGTATAGTGTCAAAACTCTTCATGAGAGTCTTAAGCCATATCACTTCCTTTGCAGCTTCAACCATGCCTTTGTACTCTGCTTCTGTAGATGACAAAGCAACTGTATGTTGCTTTTTTGAGCACCAAGAGATTAACTTATCTCCCACATAACACATGTATCCATAGGTTGACCTTCTGTCATCTGGATTACCTGCCCAATCAAACTTTGATATTGCTTCATGTCCTTGAACTCTTCACCTCCATATCTCCTCAATTTGTGATTCACCTCCATTGGAGTAGGTGCTACTCTGCAATCATTCATTTTAAATTTGGTTAACAAATTCTTCAAATACCTTTCTTGAGTCACATACACTCCATGTTGAGTGTATGAAATCTCCATGCCCAAGAAATATGACAAGTCTCCCAAATCACTGATTTTGAACTCTTTCTCCATTTGCTTCTTTAGGCTTTGTATGCCTTTCTCATCTGTACCTGTAAGAATTATATCATCAACATATATACATATGTAAATGAACCCATCATCACTTGCTTTGACAAGCAAGCTACTATCTGCTTTAGATACTTGAAATCCAAGTTCCTTTAGGAACTTTACAAGCCTATAGTTCCATGCCCTTGGGGCCTGCTTCAAGCCATATAAAGCTCTCTTGAGCTTACACACATGATCTGGATATCTTCCATCTCTGAATCCTTGAGGCTGCTCCATGAAAACATCATCTAAAATATAATCATTCAAAAAAGCATTCCTCACATCTAATTGACACAATTTCCAACCTTTACATGCAGCAATTGCTATAAGTGTTTTGATGGTTGTCATCTTTGCTACAGGACTATAAGTCTCATCATAGTCAATACCATATGTCTGAGCAAACCCTTTCACAACAAGTCTAGCTTTGTACCTAGACACACTTCCATCTGCAAATCTTTTTGTCTTATAAACCCACTTACATCCAATGATCTTCTGGCTATTTGGTTTTGGAACCAAATCCCAAGTTTGATTCTCCATCAATGCATCATATTCTTCCTGCATAGCTTTTTCCCAAATTTCTTTACCTTTTGCCTCTTCATATGTAGAAGGGTCTTCATCTGCTTTAATCATGTATGCATAATCCTTAGTAGTGAAGAATGAAGTATCATAGCTATACCTTGTAGGTTGCCATTTGTGCCTTGTAGACCTCCTGAGTTCTCCACTTCTTGAGGTTTCTGGTTCTTCACATTCAGGATCAAATCTTGGTGTCTCTTCCACTTCAACCTGCACTTCATTATTCTCTTGCTCATCAAATATCTGAACCTCTGATTTACCTTTACTTTGACTCCCAATTTCTTCATCATCTGTATTAATATTGATAGTACCTGCATACCAAGTACCTTGCTCATCAAATGTAACATCTTTTGATACAAGAAAATGTTTTGTGGATGGATTCCACAACCTGTATCCCATTTGCTTATCATCATAACCAATAAACACATATTTTTCAACTTTAGGTTCCAATTTATGCCTTAATTGTGATGGCACATATGCATAGGCCAAGCATCCAAATATTCTGCAATGATCCAAGGTAGGTTTCTTACCCCACCAAGCTTCATATGGTGTCATACCCTGCAAGGCTTTACATGGTAACCTATTGACCAAATAAGTAGCTGTATTTACAGCCTCAGCCCACAAATAATTTGGGCAATTTCTCTCCTTCATCATGGACCTTGCAAACTCAACAAGAGTTCTATTCCTCCTTTCTGCTACACCATTTTGTTGAGGAGAGTACCTGCAAGTAACCTCCCTTTTTATACCTGCATTCCACAAGTAATCACTGAACTCATTAGAGAAATACTCTCCCCCTCCATCTGACCTTAGTCTCTTCAATTTATGTCCTGTAATTCTCTTTGCATACACATGATAATGTTTGAATGTATTGAATACTTCTGACTTATCTTTGATCACATAGATAGTGACCCATCTGGTAGCATCATCAACATAAATCACATAATACCTTGAACCATTGATACTGAAATCCTTTGATGGTCCCCACACATCTGTGTGTACCAATTCAAGTTTCTCTGAATACATAAACCCATGCTTAGAATAAGATTGCTTATGAGCCTTACCTAATTGACATGCCTCACATCTGTATGTCATATGTTGACCTGCAACATTAGGCAATCCAAGCACGGAACCATTATTAATCATGTCCTTAATACCTCTTTCATTGAAATGTCCAAGCCTCTTGTGCCAAAGATCTAACTCAGAGATCTTATGTCCTCCATAAGTGAAAAAGGCATGACCAACATTACCTTGAATCTTCAATGTGAACAATCTTCCTTCTTTCTTCCCTGAAACAATTTTTTTATACCCATTGCTAGGGTCTTCCACAAACACTCCTTCATTAGTGAACCTCACTTCATAACCTTTTTTCCGCAATTTGTCCTACACTTATCAAATTCTTAGGAATTGTAGGAACATACAAGACCTTACTCAATAAGGTGCTACCATCCTTGGCCTTCACTGATCCAATTGACTTCACATTGTGCTTTGTGTTGTCACCTGTTTGAACAAAATGATTAGATACCTTATTCTCCAAATCAGTCATCAAGGCTATGTTACCACTCAAGTGATTGATACACCCTGAGTCAATGTAGAAGACTCTTTGATCTTCACTCTGCCTTTCACAAGTTGCATTCATTATCAATGTTGAATCTTCCTTCTGATCTGAAGCATAATTGTAGTAGGTATTGTTATATTTTTGACTTTGGAATCCTCTACCTGCATTTCTTCCAAAGTAACCCCTACTACCTCTGCCTCTGAAATTACCTCTTTGATTTCTGCCACCTCTTCCTCTTGAATTATAGTTTTGATTATATCCACCATTACTCTGAGTGTTATGCCAACAATCATTAGCTAAATGATTTGTCTTACCACAAATCGAGCAAGCTTTGGATCCATCTTTGTTACTCCTGCCTCTTCCTCTACCTTTGCCACCTCCTCTTCCTCTTAGGAAGTTGGCTTGACTAGTTGTGCCTTCTTCTTCATTTGCTTGTTGCTTTCCTTTGTTAGCTTTCTTCTTGTCTTTAGAGTACATTGCATGTCCTACATTCTTGTCAACATCTCCTTTGATATCATTCTCAAAAGTTAACATATGTCCTAACAATTGATTCAAATCAGGAGTGAAATGATCCAATGAAAGTTCTATAGATAAAATAAAAGGCTTCCACTTCTCATCACCTCTTAGTCCTGTGAGAATTTGCCTTACCAATTTATCTTCTTCAATGTCTTCATCCACTGCTCCTAATGCATCTGCAATGTCCATCTTTGTCACATAATCAGATATTGACTATGAAGCCTTCTTCTTGAAAGTAGTAAACTCTGCCCATAGGGATGCCTTCCTTGACTTTGTAGTGTTTTGGAAATGCTCCTCCAAAGCATTCCATATTTCACTTGCACTTTCAAGACCTCTAATGTGAGGTAGCAAGTAGTCATTAGATGAGCTTCCATCCTCATTGACCATGCAGGATAGTTCTCTCTATCCAATTTCTCTATCTGAAGAGAATCTCCCATCCTTCCTTTACCTGTGTATTGAATTCTTCAATCTTTATAAAGTATAAGGTTACCTTTACTTCGAATGACACTCCTTTTATCCTTCTTGATGTCGTATGATCTCCTCCTCAAGCTTTGCCTTCAAGCTTTCACCTTTTAATCCTTCAGATGTTGAATTCTTTGCAACTACAGCAGTCGAGATCCTCCTTTTCCCAAATTTGATGTTTCCTACTCTGATACCACTGATGGAGAGTGTTAATCTCCAAAAGAAAAACCTACTCTTGAACTTAGAGCACCTCTATATCAAGAGTAAGTCAAAACCTTCACCAATTTAAAAGATCAATGACCAAATATCAATTTCATGAACAAACTGTGAAGAAGGAGATTACTCAGAAAGTCTGCTGCATATATCTTTCTCATTGACTGAGTAAATGTGTAAAGTTTTTTATGAAACTTTGCACAAGGTGTCGCCTAAAGATTGCGCACCTCCTCCAAGTCAAATCACTCCAAAGGATTCAGTAGATCTTGAGAAATCTACTTAGCAAGTTACCTATGTCTAAATCTGCACTTCTGAGAAGTCGATTTGGACACCCCTAGAAGAAAAATTGCGCCCGAAGTTTTTGTGTCTTCTCCTTCTGTGATAGATCTTCTGTGGAATGCTTTTGTACAAGTCTAATTCTAGACTTGATCGACCTCTGTACAAAGTTTTAGCTTCCAATTGTAATCAGGCTAAGAGAGTTGTGTGTAGGAACATTTACATGTGAAGAAGTATTCACTTGTTCCTGAAACAGGCGCAAATTTTGATCTTAATGATTTGATCATTTCTCACTCCACAGAAAATTACAACTGAGTTATGAGAGAGACTTCTTCTCATTCCTATGAACTCTAAATGAGTCTTACAACTTACAAATGCACTATTCTCATACTCTCTTATTGTCTCCTCTATGTCTCCCTACTGCCCCGACATTTTTCCAAAGTATTTATAGGCAAATATGTACAAGCTTGTGACTAAACAAAAGTCTAAGTGATCTATGTCTTTACTAATGTACATATGTGTACATATCCTTCATCCTGTGAATGTAACCACCTTCTTTTCTTGAAGACTTGATCTTATCTCCATCCTTTGTCTTCCAAATCTTCAATTGGTGATTGGTCTGCACCAACATTGTACACTTGTGTTTCAAGTAGGAGTTGCAGATTCTTGGAAAGGATTTGGTTGAAGAAAAGTTTTACAGCTTTGTAAGAAGCATGGACACTTGGAGACATTCAAGTAACAAATCAAACATTCAGTCATGAAGGTTTGATGAGAGTAGATTCTACACAGGAGAGATCATTGATCTTGGATGATCTTGTATGATCTAGTATGATCTTGCATGATCTTGAATGATCATGAAAGATCTTGAGTATTTATGAGTGATTTGTCTATCCTTTGTTTGTGAAGATTATTAGCATTGGAAGAAGTAAGTCAAAGATTCAGATTCTTTCATATTTGTGTTGCAGAGGAATAGAAAAAGATACTTGTTGTGTTGCAGAACGTTATGAATCCTATAATGCTTTCAGCAAGATTTTGTTATGTTAGGATCAGCTAACCTTGTTCTACAATATGGGAAGTTGAGGAAGTAACAGTGGAAGCTATTAGCAACTGCAGTGCTAATAAAAGGGATTCGGAATTTTTGTTTCAAATACAAGTAGTTGATCACTAAAGATCAGATTCATTGAAACAAGGAATATGTTCCAGATTTCATAAAGTCTGATATAGTTTAAAGAATTCTGGATACTAGTGTTAAATCATCCAGGGGGGTGATGAAACATGAAGACTTATTTTCAGCCATATGTAAAAGAATGTAGAGTCATACCTATAGGTATTCCTATTTCAGGTATTCCTATATTTCCTTTGTCAAGTTCTCTTTGTGTTCCAGCTTTGAAAGAAGAAGGAAGAAGGAGAATGTCTGGAGAAAGTTCCTTTTAGGATGTTCCTGTTCAGGAGAAGGTTTGAGAGTTCTATTGAAGAGAAGCTTGATATTTCAGAAAGGTATGGTTTCAAAGGTGCACACATATATGTTTATACTAGGGTTTGAAGGAAAGAGGTATGAAGGATTTACAGATTGAACAAGGATGAAGACATGATGACATCATAGATATGATTTTTTTCTAAGACTCATGAGATGATTTCAGTTGATGACAATTGATTTTAGTTGAGTTGAGTTAACTTGACTTGAGTACAATTAGAGATGAACCAGCAATGTTCATAATACACTAAGTTGTGAGTTTTAAGTCACAGGTTCCAGGATTCAGTTCCTGATTTTGTTTAGTGTATTTACATGACACAGCAGAAGTACATTGAGAAAGCTTTTGGAAGGTAAATGCAAATATGTGGATCCTAGTGTATGTTTTCAAGTTTGTGAAGATAGCAAATAGCAATTTCAGATTCAGTACTTGCTACATTTGTTGTCAAGCAGTGATTGCTTGATGAGTACGCTATTGGATATCTAGTTTGCATATTTTCTCAAGTATTATGGTTCATATTCAGCAGGTTCAAGTTTTTTGAAGGAAACTCAAATTTAGTTTTGACAAAGACTTTTGTAAAGATCAGTTTAGGAGTACAAGCTTGAAGCATGTGATAGTTTGCAGACACTAGAAGTTTTGCAAGTTATTGAATCTTCTACTATTTTGACATTGAGGGGGGGATTGTTGGAGTCAATGTCCAAAATACTCCAAAATCCTCAGTTAAGTAAAGCATGTATAGATTATTGTATTACACCCCTTACAACATAACACCGTGGAGGGTGTTGGCTACAACGTCATCCTCCCATCAAGTCCATCATGGTTCAAATCCCACGGATGGCAGCGGCAGCACTCATATTTTTCAAACATGTCTTTATCATGCTGTTAGGACAGCGAACGATGAAACGACGACGGATTTTTTTATCCAAATCGATTGCGATCATATGTTTCTGGTTTGCTTTATTGAAACAATAGCTTTTGGAGAAGCTTTTCAAGGGACAAAGAATACTATAAAAGATTATGCTTGGCTCATTGTATTCATCCTTCACCTAGTGTTCAACACAAGCCTTTGTGCTTAGACCTCAATAGAGGTGGTGTTTCCTCTAGCACATGGGGCAGTCATGGTGCTAACTTGGAGCATGTTGAGGAGCGGCTATGGAGTTCTTCTTCGAGGAGAAGAGTGTGCTCACACTCTTGCTCATGGAGAGAACTTGGTCATTAGCAGCTTGGTGGTGAGGATCGACCATCTACATGGTGTATTTGAAGATTGTCTTCTTCATGAAGATTTTGGTTTACTTGAAAGACATTGGATGTGATTAACATACGATTTACATCTTATGTTAAGAATCCAAGTACATATTCCCTTTATGCACACAAGTACTACTTGAAGTTTATGGAGGCAGTAACATCTATATCAAGAAGAGTCATATTCGGCATAAGGTACAAGAGAATCAATACATATGTGCTTTATGCATTTTGGATGAGGTGTTAGAGAAGATATGTTCATGTGAGTTTGAGGATTTCTGTTGTCAGGATCTTGCTCACGCGCTGTGGTCAAGAATTGACACTCAAGCTTGAAAATCAAATAAGTATCAATACGCAACTAAACTAAAGTTTGATTAATTGACCGACAACATAATCCATTGATATTTCCATATCATGTATACTTGCATATAGTGTTATTACATGTGCACACACCACGTGAATATGTGTATCGAGATTCATTCACAATGTGAATATGTGTGATGTATTCAAATAGATACGACTGTGAATAGAGAGCAACATGTTGAATGTGGGTTTATATATTCATGCGCGATCATGATTCCTATTTCCATACGTAAGCTATGGTATATATATATGTGTGTTTTTGTGTATATTCCTATGAATGCATGTGTACATGTGTGCGAATGCATGCACATGACCATGTGTAAGCATCCATTTGTGGGTGTATATAATCTTCTTTTATGGGAATTTTGATTTTAAGTAGAAGTCGAATACGACTGAAAGTAGTTAGTATGTTCTGTCTGTTTTTGGTATGAAATATATGTGGCATTCACGAGAATGGCAGGAGCCGTGTGGAGAAGAAGAGGCAAGTTGAAAGAATTAGAAGGTGATTACTGTCGGGATGCAGGATACACGATGGGGAGGATTTGGGAAAAGACTCTCGCAAATTGATTTTGATGGTCTCATGATTAAGAGTCGGAGAGAGCATGCGGAATGATGGACCCAGTTCTGCTGTATTGAAGAATTGAGTTTCTGAAAATGGGCTCCTGATACTAATGCCGGCCGGTGTTGGAAATCTGATATGCTAGTATGCTAGTTACATCAGAAGGTGATTACTATGGGAGAACAAAAATCTTGTGGGCAACAGGTCTTTTAGAATCTTTCCCCCGCTTCTGGTCTTAAGGAGCACATGATCTGATAGAGCGTACGCGGAATTGATTAGACGATTTAAGGGGATGATACAGCTTTTGGTCTTAAAGAAAAAGGAGTTAAGCTGCCGAGGCTGAAGGAAGAGGCTTATATAGTTTGGTCCGTGTAATCTATCAAGGAGGCGATAACTCTGAACAGTTTGGAGGACTCTATTGGTGATAGAAGTCGTGCGTCTGATGAGGATGATGAATATGAAGCAGCTTCTAACAGAGATGATAGTGGAAATTCAAGAAGAGTTGGAGTGCCTCTCTGTAACTAGAGAAGAAATGAAATGCAGTGGCATTAACACAGTATTTCAGGAAAATCTTTCACGGTGTCCGGTCGAACAGAACTGCCTGCGCTATTCCACCGAAGTGCTGATGTTGAGTGAAGAAACCCATGAAGAAATTTGAGCGTGCTCAAAGTGATCGTAAGATCTCTGTCAAGGTAGGACTCCTATCTCATGCATGCGTTGAGAATCAGGCTTTCCATAGATTTCGTTCTTAAGTACTGTTTGCTTGCCAAGCACGCATCGACTATACATATTTTTCTATCTTCACCAAAAACGACACTCATGCACAGATTTGCTAACACAACTGAACCTCTGAGTCATGGATGAAGCATTACATGAGAAGCATGTAAAAAAATGTGATGTGTGAGTGTGTATGATAGCAAAAAATTTAGTTCCTTTATTTCAGAGTAAAACAAACACGAACTATATGCTATTCAAGGACAAATTCTCTTGCTCACCCTATCTGTGATGTCTCATCCTGTTTCATGCAGTAAGTTCCTACATGGGCTTGACACATTGTTGGACTGCAACAAAGAAGTTGTGTTCCTACTATTACTGTGATCTCCATTCTAGTTTTTCAATGCACTGATTATGCCTATCTTCTTTGTAAACATTAACTTCTCTGAATGGTGATGCACAATTTGAAATAATAGAACATAAAGGTTTACAATAAATTCTGATGTATAAAAACTTTCAGGAACATTCTTTGGAAAGTTCTGCCAAGAGAACTGTGTACTAGAATTTAACTGCGTGCTAAAGTTCTAACAAAGATTGTAATTTCGTTGTTGTGATCAAACATCGGAGTTACTTGCTTAAATCTAACAATTGGTTTGATACGTTCCAAGTCGATGTTGTCTTCCTTTTACGCTTTTAAATTTGCATGTTTTGTTTGAGTTAATATTTCGAGTTCTTACTCATTGCGTTATGTGCATAAACGTAAAGCGAAGTTAAAATAATTGATGTATTATACCTTTCAAAAATGTTCTTATAGATGAATTACCCTATCGGTTCAAGATAAACATGCGTTGATTCATTGAACATTGAATGACTTCACATAAGTTTCTCTTACGAACTTTTAAAATCGAACTATTCTACTTAACTCCTATCTATTGTTCGTATTTGAAGTAAACTTCTTAGAGTTAACAAACTTGAAATAATCTTTCAAAGATTTTAGTTGAAGTAGGTTTGCATAACATCATATTTTGGGATTGTTTGAAAACAACGCTCTGCAATGTTTTAAATGAATTGATAGCTTAGTTTTAAGAATATGTTGAACTACAATTGTGTAAGACTCATGTGTAGCTTAGTGGTCAAATAATTTCAATATGTGCCAAACGATGCTTGATGTTCATAAGAGTAATAAATGAAACAATACTTTTAGATCCAAGATTTTAATAAGCATCACATCGAATACAACTCGAATTCTTGAAGTTCAAAGTTAAACAAGTGTGTTAACTAAAGAAATGGAATAAGCTACATCATCCTATTTTGGGAGAACGTCTATGCTTTGTCCCTCTTATGAAAGAACGCCCCCCCACAATGCCTACAATGCTTGGTCATTCATGATATGATGCTTTCTTCCCATATACAAGAGTGATCAATTGTGTCACAAAGGTAACCTCTCTGCATGTTATTACACCCTCCTTTCTACAGCGAACTCCGCTACATACCTGGTGAACCCTACGTGAAAGGAGGGGGTGAGTAAATCATAGTGTTAGTGAACTAAAGAACCAAGTTAGCAACCGAAATTTAAGCGATTTAGCACATTAGACATGGAAGATCTCCTCGCTCAATTCATACGATTTCAAGAAGAAGATAGGCGTCAAAAAGCCATCCAATCACTTCATGAACGTCTAGTCATGTAATAACACTATATGCAAGTATACATGATATGGAAATATCAATGGATTATGTTGTCGGTCAATTAATCAAACTTTAGTTTAGTTGCGTATTGATACTTATTTGATTTTCAAGCTTGAGTGTCAATTCTTGACCACATCCACCCCCTCTGAACCTGTGCATCCTCTGGATGCACCAACCTGCATACATAACATCAAACACAAGCAAGGATCAAGTAGTCATAGCATATAAACAGAACTTAAAGAAAATTTTAACTTGATGCATGAAACCTGAAAACACATTGAACTTGATATACATTAAGAGAAGAGAGGTAGACAAAAAACACCTCATACAACATATCAGATTACACTAATGCACTTAGACTAGAAATCATATGAGTAATTCGAAAACTTCTTAGCTCTCTCGTTAACTCGACCCGGTCAGATCTAGTAGCCTATCCGAAGCATTTGCATATACCAGACTTCACTAACTCGATTTATGAAATTCGCTTCTGGCTTCCCTATTGATCTTCTATCATCTGAAGCCCCTTCAGACCCTTTTCTTATTTTTCTCATATTTTTATTTTGTCTTTCTTTATTTTAATTCTTTATCCCAGCTCAACCTTTATATCTTTGCTTTTATTTTTATTTATTTATTTTTCCACACTTTTTGGCCTATGTCGAAATCGGATGCGACTCGTGGACCTGACCACCCGGCCAGGTTTAGCCCACCCATCTACCGACCCGACATAGCGCACGATGCACAATGTCAGCCTCATACGAAATCAACGTCAGCTCGTGGCTCTAACCACCCGGTCAGAGTGACTCCACCCGCCTATCAACCCGTATGAGCGCGTAACAACATGTAGGTCAGGCCATACGACACAACTAGCGTCAGCTCGTGGCCCTGATCACCCGACCAAGGTAGTTCCACCCGCCTACTAGCTCATCGCAGCACCCAACAACACATACACATACATATAGATAGCTGGCTGGTATAAGAATTCTTTTCTCAAGATATAATCTGTCTGAAGATTAGGTCAGATGAGAGATCAAGAGTAGAAGTCGAAGTGTCTCACTCATCAAGTGTTTGTAAACACTACTATATACAGATACTTAGTCTAGGTCTTCCCTTCACCTTCCTAGGTCTTGTTCTCGAAAGTTCTAGTCCATCTTCTAATCTTACTCATATAATCCTGGTCCTTATACATTACATGTAATCTAATTAGTGGCACGAGATCTTTGGTCTACTTAATTTTCTTATTTAAACGTTTCTATATGCATTATATGCTTAATCATGCAGTCTTTTTATATATACATATACAAGAGAGAAGAAAAAACTGAAGTGATAACATCTCACCAGTATGAAGTCAGAAGCCGCTTGAGCTTGTCGCATCCAATCTCCTCTTCTTGTTTCATTCTGAGTCACTATCTTCAATGTATTGATTTGATTCCTGTCTCTTTCTTCAAATCAAAGCAAAAACATAAGATATATACATTCCTATTTACAAAAACATTCCTTTAAGCTTTATGGAATTTAATTGAAAAAGATTCTTCCTTCAATCTCACCTTCTTTAAAACATACTCACCAAAGAAACTGTGCTTGAAAAGAAGCCATCTCTGAACTGCATCAATCAAGGTAGCATTCTTAAACAAGTTAGATATGTGGACAAGCCATTTCATTTGCTCGTTCATTCCTTGTAAGCTTGACTGGCATACATAGCTCTTGAAAAATTCAAAAATCCATGATTCAATCATTTGAGCATAGTTGCTTTTATTTACATTTCTCTCTAATGCATCATATGAAGATGCACATGATAAATGAGCACATGTATATAGATTCTTAAAATTTGGAGTATTTAGAATATCATCAAACAAATCAATCATGCATATGTTTTGATTCATTTTAAGGTTGAAATCATTTGAAAGGATTTCATCATTTCCATTATGATTATCCAAACTTTCTTCTTCATTGCAATTAAGGTTTTGAATACATTCATAAGATTTATACTGTGAATAGGAAGGTTCATCATTCTTTGACTGCAAATTATGTTCATTTTCGTGATTCAGTCTATCATAATCCCTCCTTACTTGAGTGCTACAAATTATAGAATCTGCTTCTATTTCTAATCTCTCCAAGAACTCCTCATCTTCTTCTTTTTCCAGATTCATTTGCCCATTATCATGAAGAAACTCAATATCATCACAATCAAGAAAATCTTGATCATCTAAATCACTAAATTCTTGCTTCTCCAAGTAAGATTCATTGGAAAATCTACATTCATCTATATTTTCCTGATCCTTTTCAAAGATATACATGTAATTTGATGTCAAATCAGTTTTCCTATTCAAGATGCCATCATCAGATTCTTTATCTATCTCAATTATTTCTTGTTTATTATCTTTAGAGGATGCGTTTTTGCCACACTCCTCATACATTTCTTTTATCATTGAATCTTGCTCAAATACTTCATACCTGAATATCTCATCATAGACGCTTGAGTCAATTGAAACTTCATCCATCTGGTAACATTTATATCTAGCTTCATCAATGCAAATATTTGACTCAACGGTTTCACATTCAATATCTTTTGATGCTATGCACACATCATATTTATCATACATCTCATTAAACGTTGTATCTTCCACTTCATGCTTGATTTCTTTGATATATGAACTCAACTCAACATGATCATTCTTAACATACATATCAATGTAAAGAGGAGTAATCAGTGGAGTATCCTCATCGCTCTCATGATCATTCATATGTCCTTCTTCATGGAGTACAATATCATTCACATACATATCATTATATTGAAGCTCAATCAACAACTCATTCTTACACCTATAATTCAGATCACTCTCTTGTACCTCTAACGACTCATTTAATGTGGTATCACTCAAGAGTTTTTCACATTCTTGATCTTGATCTAAACAATCAGTAGGCTTAGCATCATGCTTTTCACCATCGGCATACATACCATTCTTTAGAGGACTCATAATTTGCATGCCCTCCTGATTAGCATCATGCTCCCTTGCATTCTCTTCATACAAATTAGTCATTTGGCCATGATTCATATTTGAATCATATGCTTCAAGAGATGTTTCACTCTTAGATGGTATCAAATAGTTCAAGTATTGCTTGATTTCGTCTTTTAAGGAACCATCTTGTGCTTGATCATCACATGGATTCACTGGATTATTTTGAGTTATTTCATTTGCAATCTCTTTCTGATTACCTTGACTTCCGGTAGATATCTTTAAATCTTGGTTATTATCATATCTTACCTCTTTGTTTGTTTGATTATCATCCCTTAGAAGCGAGGAGTCTATCAGATTATAGGAAGCCTCATGTTGGTTTCTTGGTGTGTTTTGTTTATTTTTGTTTTGTTGTATGTTTGATATTGGTTTGATTTTGTTTTGTTTAGCTTCCGTATATTCCTTTGCTCCTCCCATCATTGGGGTTTTTGCATATATAGTATTTGTAGATGTAATCAAAGTATCTACAGGCTCTTGGTACCTTGAATCCTCAGAGATTGCATCACTTATGTTTATAGGTTCTTTATAGTGATCCCCTTCATAAGCATGTACGTGTATTCCATGCATATATTCTTTATGTCCAACTGGGTTTTCTATTATTCTATAGATTTGCAAATTATTTTTAGTCTCTGAAATGCATGGAATTTGTGTATCTTCTTCATTTGCATAAATGTCAGCTTGCCAATCGTTTAAAAATTTTTCTATTGTTTGTTGTTTCTTCACATATCTCATCACAGCTTCATGGACAAGTGTCCAATCCTCTGTGAGCCCCGAGTCGGAGTTTATATCTTGTAGAAGTGGAATTAACTCCTCTCTGGCTTTAACGTCGATTGTTCGAAGAAACAATGACACCCTTTTATGACTTATGCACCTCTTATCATGCTCAGGAAGATCATCGTATTGTCGCTCAAATTCTTCTTTGATCTCAAGAATCGGCTGGTCTTTGGGCATATGAACCCACCTCAGGAAAGATCTACGAGTTACTTTATCAAGGTCTTCTAGCATAAACTGCTTAAGAAGTGTCGCTTTGTATCGAGACCATGTCGTTTGATTTATTTGCATTATTTGGTCTCGCACGTCGTAATCCGACACATAGATAAAGTTTTCACATAATTCTTTTTCCGTCATCGGACTTAATCCGACACCTAGATATTTGGCCTCGAGTTCATATTCTTTGCAGAACTTAGATATATTTTTGCCATTGAAAAAGCCACATCGATTGACTAGACGTTCATGAAGTGATTGGATGGCTTTTTGACGCCTATCTTCTTCTTGAAATCGTATGAATTGAGCGAGGAGATCTTCCATGTCTAATGTGCTAAATCGCTTAAATTTCGGTTGCTAACTTGGTTCTTTAGTTCACTAACACTATGATTTACTCACCCCCTCCTTTCACGTCGGGTTCACCAGGTATGTAGCGGAGTTCGCTGTAGAAAGGAGGGTGTAATAACATGCAGAGAGGTTACCTTTGTGACACAATTGATCACTCTTGTATATGGGAAGAAAGCATCATATCATGAATGACCAAGCATTGTAGGCATTGTGGGGGGGCGTTCTTTCATAAGAGGGACAAAGCATAGACGTTCTCCCAAAATAGGATGATGTAGCTTATTCCATTTCTTTAGTTAACACACTTGTTTAACTTTGAACTTCAAGAATTCGAGTTGTATTCGATGTGATGCTTATTAAAATCTTGGATCTAAAAGTATTGTTTCATTTATTACTCTTATGAACATCAAGCATCGTTTGGCACATATTGAAATTATTTGACCACTAAGCTACACATGAGTCTTACACAATTGTAGTTCAACATATTCTTAAAACTAAGCTATCAATTCATTTAAAACATTGCAGAGCGTTGTTTTCAAACAATCCCAAAATATGATGTTATGCAAACCTACTTCAACTAAAATCTTTGAAAGATTATTTCAAGTTTGTTAACTCTAAGAAGTTTACTTCAAATACGAACAATAGATAGGAGTTAAGTAGAATAGTTCGATTTTAAAAGTTCGTAAGAGAAACTTATGTGAAGTCATTCAATGTTCAATGAATCAACGCATGTTTATCTTGAACCGATAGGGTAATTCATCTATAAGAACATTTTTGAAAGGTATAATACATCAATTATTTTAACTTCGCTTTACGTTTATGCACATAACGCAATGAGTAAGAACTCGAAATATTAACTCAAACAAAACATGCAAATTTAAAAGCGTAAAAGGAAGACAACATCGACTTGGAACGTATCAAACCAATTGTTAGATTTAAGCAAGTAACTCCGATGTTTGATCACAACAACGAAATTACAATCTTTGTTAGAACTTTAGCACGCAGTTAAATTCTAGTACACAGTTCTCTTGGCAGAACTTTCCAAAGAATGTTCCTGAAAGTTTTTATACATCAGAATTTCTTGTAAACCTTTATGTTCTATTATTTCAAATTGTGCATCACCATTCAGAGAAGTTAATGTTTACAAAGAAGATAGGCATAATCAGTGCATTGAAAAACTAGAATGGAGATCACAGTAATAGTAGGAACACAACTTCTTTGTTGCAGTCCAACAATGTGTCAAGCCCATGTAGGAACTTACTGCATGAAACAGGATGAGACATCACAGATAGGGTGAGCAAGAGAATTTGTCCTTGAATAGCATATAGTTCGTGTTTTTTTTACTCTGAAATAAAGGAACTAAATTTTTTGCTATCATACACACTCACACATCACATTTTTTTACATGCTTCTCATGTAATGCTTCATCCATGACTCAGAGGTTCAGTTGTGTTAGCAAATCTGTGCATGAGTGTCGTTTTTGGTGAAGATAGAAAAATATGTATAGTCGATGCGTGCTTGGCAAGCAAACAGTACTTAAGAACGAAATCTATGGAAAGCCTGATTCTCAACGCATGCATGAGATAGGAGTCCTACCTTGACAGAGATCTTACGATCACTTTGAGCACGCTCAAATTTCTTCATGGGTTTCTTCACTCAACATCAGCACTTCGGTGGAATAGCGCAGGCAGTTCTGTTCGACCGGACACCGTGAAAGATTTTCCTGAAATACTGTGTTAATGCCACTGCATTTCATTTCTTCTCTAGTTACAGAGAGGCACTCCAACTCTGCTTGAATTTCCACTATCATCTCTGTTAGAAGCTGCTTCATATTCATCATCCTCATCAGACGCACGACTTCTATCACCAATAGAGTCCTCCAAACTGTTCAGAGTTATCGCCTCCTTGATAGATTACACGGACCAAACTATATAAGCCTCTTCCTTCAGCCTCGGCAGCTTAACTCCTTTTTCTTTAAGACCAGAAGCTGTATCATCCCCTTAAATCGTCTATTCAATTCCGCGTACGCTCTATCAGATCATGTGCTCCTTAAGACCAGAAGCGGGGGAAAGATTCTAAAAGACCTGTTGCCCACAAGATTTTTGTTCTCCCATAGTAATCACCTTCTGATGTAACTAGCATACTAGCATATCAGATTTCCAACACCGGCCGGCATTAGTATCAGGAGCCCATTTTCAGAAACTCAATTCTTCAATACAGCAGAACTGGGTCCATCATTCCGCATGCTCTCTCCGACTCTTAATCATGAGACCATCAAAATCAATTTGCGAGAGTCTTTTCCCAAATCCTCCCCATCGTGTATCCTGCATCCCGATAGTAATCACCTTCTAATTCTTTCAACTTGCCTCTTCTTCTCCACACGGCTCCTGCCATTCTCGTGAATGCCACATATATTTCATACCAAAAACAGACAGAACATACTAACTACTTTCAGTCGTATTCGACTTCTACTTAAAATCAAAATTCCCATAAAAGAAGATTATATACACCCACAAATGGATGCTTACACATGGTCATGTGCATGCATTCGCACACATGTACACATGCATTCATAGGAATATACACAAAAACACACATATATATATACCATAGCTTACGTATGGAAATAGGAATCATGATCGCGCATGAATATATAAACCCACATTCAACATGTTGCTCTCTATTCACAGTCGTATCTATTTGAATACATCACACATATTCACATTGTGAATGAATCTCGATACACATATTCACGTGGTGTGTGCACATATAATAACACTATATGCAAGTATACATGATATGGAAATATCAATGGATTATGTTGTCGGTCAATTAATCAAACTTTAGTTTAGTTGCGTATTGATACTTATTTGATTTTCAAGCTTGAGTGTCAATTCTTGACCACATCCACCCCCTCTGAACCTGTGCATCCTCTGGATGCACCAACCTGCATACATAACATCAAACACAAGCAAGGATCAAGTAGTCATAGCATA
Organism: Ceratopteris richardii; assembly: GCA_020310875.1. Taxonomy (NCBI): domain Eukaryota; kingdom Viridiplantae; phylum Streptophyta; class Polypodiopsida; order Polypodiales; family Pteridaceae; genus Ceratopteris; species Ceratopteris richardii. The sequence goes on along the minus strand of CM035422.1, from coordinate 126,146,002 downwards.
TAAACAGAACTTAAAGAAAATTTTAACTTGATGCATGAAACCTGAAAACACATTGAACTTGATATACATTAAGAGAAGAGAGGTAGACAAAAAACACCTCATACAACATATCAGATTACACTAATGCACTTAGACTAGAAATCATATGAGTAATTCGAAAACTTCTTAGCTCTCTCGTTAACTCGACCCGGTCAGATCTAGTAGCCTATCCGAAGCATTTGCATATACCAGACTTCACTAACTCGATTTATGAAATTCGCTTCTGGCTTCCCTATTGATCTTCTATCATCTGAAGCCCCTTCAGACCCTTTTCTTATTTTTCTCATATTTTTATTTTGTCTTTCTTTATTTTAATTCTTTATCCCAGCTCAACCTTTATATCTTTGCTTTTATTTTTATTTATTTATTTTTCCACACTTTTCGGCCTATGTCGAAATCGGATGCGACTCGTGGACCTGACCACCCGGCCAGGTTTAGCCCACCCATCTACCGACCCGACATAGCGCACGATGCACAATGTCAGCCTCATACGAAATCAACGTCAGCTCGTGGCTCTAACCACCCGGTCAGAGTGACTCCACCCGCCTATCAACCCGTATGAGCGCGTAACAACATGTAGGTCAGGCCATACGACACAACTAGCGTCAGCTCGTGGCCCTGATCACCCGACCAAGGTAGTTCCACCCGCCTACTAGCTCATCGCAGCACCCAACAACACATACACATACATATAGATAGCTGGCTGGTATAAGAATTCTTTTCTCAAGATATAATCTGTCTGAAGATTAGGTCAGATGAGAGATCAAGAGTAGAAGTCGAAGTGTCTCACTCATCAAGTGTTTGTAAACACTACTATATACAGATACTTAGTCTAGGTCTTCCCTTCACCTTCCTAGGTCTTGTTCTCGAAAGTTCTAGTCCATCTTCTAATCTTACTCATATAATCCTGGTCCTTATACATTACATGTAATCTAATTAGTGGCACGAGATCTTTGGTCTACTTAATTTTCTTATTTAAACGTTTCTATATGCATTATATGCTTAATCATGCAGTCTTTTTATATATACATATACAAGAGAGAAGAAAAAACTGAAGTGATAACATCTCACCAGTATGAAGTCAGAAGCCGCTTGAGCTTGTCGCATCCAATCTCCTCTTCTTGTTTCATTCTGAGTCACTATCTTCAATGTATTGATTTGATTCCTGTCTCTTTCTTCAAATCAAAGCAAAAACATAAGATATATACATTCCTATTTACAAAAACATTCCTTTAAGCTTTATGGAATTTAATTGAAAAAGATTCTTCCTTCAATCTCACCTTCTTTAAAACATACTCACCAAAGAAACTGTGCTTGAAAAGAAGCCATCTCTGAACTGCATCAATCAAGGTAGCATTCTTAAACAAGTTAGATATGTGGACAAGCCATTTCATTTGCTCGTTCATTCCTTGTAAGCTTGACTGGCATACATAGCTCTTGAAAAATTCAAAAATCCATGATTCAATCATTTGAGCATAGTTGCTTTTATTTACATTTCTCTCTAATGCATCATATGAAGATGCACATGATAAATGAGCACATGTATATAGATTCTTAAAATTTGGAGTATTTAGAATATCATCAAACAAATCAATCATGCATATGTTTTGATTCATTTTAAGGTTGAAATCATTTGAAAGGATTTCATCATTTCCATTATGATTATCCAAACTTTCTTCTTCATTGCAATTAAGGTTTTGAATACATTCATAAGATTTATACTGTGAATAGGAAGGTTCATCATTCTTTGACTGCAAATTATGTTCATTTTCATGATTCAGTCTATCATAATCCCTCCTTACTTGAGTGCTACAAATTATAGAATCTGCTTCTATTTCTAATCTCTCCAAGAACTCCTCATCTTCTTCTTTTTCCAGATTCATTTGCCCATTATCATGAAGAAACTCAATATCATCACAATCAAGAAAATCTTGATCATCTAAATCACTAAATTCTTGCTTCTCCAAGTAAGATTCATTGGAAAATCTACATTCATCTATATTTTCCTGATCCTTTTCAAAGATATACATGTAATTTGATGTCAAATCAGTTTTCCTATTCAAGATGCCATCATCAGATTCTTTATCTATCTCAATTATTTCTTGTTTATTATCTTTAGAGGATGCGTTTTTGCCACACTCCTCATACATTTCTTTTATCATTGAATCTTGCTCAAATACTTCATACCTGAATATCTCATCATAGACGCTTGAGTCAATTGAAACTTCATCCATCTGGTAACATTTATATCTAGCTTCATCAATGCAAATATTTGACTCAACGGTTTCACATTCAATATCTTTTGATGCTATGCACACATCATATTTATCATACATCTCATTAAACGTTGTATCTTCCACTTCATGCTTGATTTCTTTGATATATGAACTCAACTCAACATGATCATTCTTAACATACATATCAATGTAAAGAGGAGTAATCAGTGGAGTATCCTCATCGCTCTCATGATCATTCATATGTCCTTCTTCATGGAGTACAATATCATTCACATACATATCATTATATTGAAGCTCAATCAACAACTCATTCTTACACCTATAATTCAGATCACTCTCTTGTACCTCTAACGACTCATTTAATGTGGTATCACTCAAGAGTTTTTCACATTCTTGATCTTGATCTAAACAATCAGTAGGCTTAGCATCATGCTTTTCACCATCGGCATACATACCATTCTTTAGAGGACTCATAATTTGCATGCCCTCCTGATTAGCATCATGCTCCCTTGCATTCTCTTCATACAAATTAGTCATTTGGCCATGATTCATATTTGAATCATATGCTTCAAGAGATGTTTCACTCTTAGATGGTATCAAATAGTTCAAGTATTGCTTGATTTCGTCTTTTAAGGAACCATCTTGTGCTTGATCATCACATGGATTCACTGGATTATTTTGAGTTATTTCATTTGCAATCTCTTTCTGATTACCTTGACTTCCGGTAGATATCTTTAAATCTTGGTTATTATCATATCTTACCTCTTTGTTTGTTTGATTATCATCCCTTAGAAGCGAGGAGTCTATCAGATTATAGGAAGCCTCATGTTGGTTTCTTGGTGTGTTTTGTTTATTTTTGTTTTGTTGTATGTTTGATATTGGTTTGATTTTGTTTTGTTTAGCTTCCGTATATTCCTTTGCTCCTCCCATCATTGGGGTTTTTGCATATATAGTATTTGTAGATGTAATCAAAGTATCTACAGGCTCTTGGTACCTTGAATCCTCAGAGATTGCATCACTTATGTTTATAGGTTCTTTATAGTGATCCCCTTCATAAGCATGTACGTGTATTCCATGCATATATTCTTTATGTCCAACTGGGTTTTCTATTATTCTATAGATTTGCAAATTATTTTTAGTCTCTGAAATGCATGGAATTTGTGTATCTTCTTCATTTGCATAAATGTCAGCTTGCCAATCGTTTAAAAATTTTTCTATTGTTTGTTGTTTCTTCACATATCTCATCACAGCTTCATGGACAAGTGTCCAATCCTCTGTGAGCCCCGAGTCGGAGTTTATATCTTGTAGAAGTGGAATTAACTCCTCTCTGGCTTTAACGTCGATTGTTCGAAGAAACAATGACACCCTTTTATGACTTATGCACCTCTTATCATGCTCAGGAAGATCATCGTATTGTCGCTCAAATTCTTCTTTGATCTCAAGAATCGGCTGGTCTTTGGGCATATGAACCCACCTCAGGAAAGATCTACGAGTTACTTTATCAAGGTCTTCTAGCATAAACTGCTTAAGAAGTGTCGCTTTGTATCGAGACCATGTCGTTTGATTTATTTGCATTATTTGGTCTCGCACGTCGTAATCCGACACATAGATAAAGTTTTCACATAATTCTTTTTCCGTCATCGGACTTAATCCGACACCTAGATATTTGGCCTCGAGTTCATATTCTTTGCAGAACTTAGATATATTTTTGCCATTGAAAAAGCCACATCGATTGACTAGACGTTCATGAAGTGATTGGATGGCTTTTTGACGCCTATCTTCTTCTTGAAATCGTATGAATTGAGCGAGGAGATCTTCCATGTCTAATGTGCTAAATCGCTTAAATTTCGGTTGCTAACTTGGTTCTTTAGTTCACTAACACTATGATTTACTCACCCCCTCCTTTCACGTCGGGTTCACCAGGTATGTAGCGGAGTTCGCTGTAGAAAGGAGGGTGTAATAACATGCAGAGAGGTTACCTTTGTGACACAATTGATCACTCTTGTATATGGGAAGAAAGCATCATATCATGAATGACCAAGCATTGTAGGCATTGTGGGGGGGCGTTCTTTCATAAGAGGGACAAAGCATAGACGTTCTCCCAAAATAGGATGATGTAGCTTATTCCATTTCTTTAGTTAACACACTTGTTTAACTTTGAACTTCAAGAATTCGAGTTGTATTCGATGTGATGCTTATTAAAATCTTGGATCTAAAAGTATTGTTTCATTTATTACTCTTATGAACATCAAGCATCGTTTGGCACATATTGAAATTATTTGACCACTAAGCTACACATGAGTCTTACACAATTGTAGTTCAACATATTCTTAAAACTAAGCTATCAATTCATTTAAAACATTGCAGAGCGTTGTTTTCAAACAATCCCAAAATATGATGTTATGCAAACCTACTTCAACTAAAATCTTTGAAAGATTATTTCAAGTTTGTTAACTCTAAGAAGTTTACTTCAAATACGAACAATAGATAGGAGTTAAGTAGAATAGTTCGATTTTAAAAGTTCGTAAGAGAAACTTATGTGAAGTCATTCAATGTTCAATGAATCAACGCATGTTTATCTTGAACCGATAGGGTAATTCATCTATAAGAACATTTTTGAAAGGTATAATACATCAATTATTTTAACTTCGCTTTACGTTTATGCACATAACGCAATGAGTAAGAACTCGAAATATTAACTCAAACAAAACATGCAAATTTAAAAGCGTAAAAGGAAGACAACATCGACTTGGAACGTATCAAACCAATTGTTAGATTTAAGCAAGTAACTCCGATGTTTGATCACAACAATGAAATTACAATCTTTGTTAGAACTTTAGCACGCAGTTAAATTCTAGTACACAGTTCTCTTGGCAGAACTTTCCAAAGAATGTTCCTGAAAGTTTTTATACATCAGAATTTCTTGTAAACCTTTATGTTCTATTATTTCAAATTGTGCATCACCATTCAGAGAAGTTAATGTTTACAAAGAAGATAGGCATAATCAGTGCATTGAAAAACTAGAATGGAGATCACAGTAATAGTAGGAACACAACTTCTTTGTTGCAGTCCAACAATGTGTCAAGCCCATGTAGGAACTTACTGCATGAAACAGGATGAGACATCACAGATAGGGTGAGCAAGAGAATTTGTCCTTGAATAGCATATAGTTCGTGTTTTTTTTACTCTGAAATAAAGGAACTAAATTTTTTGCTATCATACACACTCACACATCACATTTTTTTACATGCTTCTCATGTAATGCTTCATCCATGACTCAGAGGTTCAGTTGTGTTAGCAAATCTGTGCATGAGTGTCGTTTTTGGTGAAGATAGAAAATATGTATAGTCGATGCGTGCTTGGCAAGCAAACAGTACTTAAGAACGAAATCTATGGAAAGCCTGATTCTCAACGCATGCATGAGATAGGAGTCCTACCTTGACAGAGATCTTACGATCACTTTGAGCACGCTCAAATTTCTTCATGGGTTTCTTCACTCAACATCAGCACTTCGGTGGAATAGCGCAGGCAGTTCTGTTCGACCGGACACCGTGAAAGATTTTCCTGAAATACTGTGTTAATGCCACTGCATTTCATTTCTTCTCTAGTTACAGAGAGGCACTCCAACTCTGCTTGAATTTCCACTATCATCTCTGTTAGAAGCTGCTTCATATTCATCATCCTCATCAGACGCACGACTTCTATCACCAATAGAGTCCTCCAAACTGTTCAGAGTTATCGCCTCCTTGATAGATTACACGGACCAAACTATATAAGCCTCTTCCTTCAGCCTCGGCAGCTTAACTTCTTTTTCTTTAAGACCAGAAGCTGTATCATCCCCTTAAATCGTCTAATCAATTCCGCGTACGCTCTATCAGATCATGTGCTCCTTAAGACCAGAAGCGGGGGAAAGATTCTAAAAGACCTGTTGCCCACAAGATTTTTGTTCTCCCATAGTAATCACCTTCTGATGTAACTAGCATACTAGCATATCAGATTTCCAACACCGGCCGGCATTAGTATCAGGAGCCCATTTTCAGAAACTCAATTCTTCAATACAGCAGAACTGGGTCCATCATTCCGCATGCTCTCTCCGACTCTTAATCATGAGACCATCAAAATCAATTTGCGAGAGTCTTTTCCCAAATCCTCCCCATCGTGTATCCTGCATCCCGACAGTAATCACCTTCTAATTCTTTCAACTTGCCTCTTCTTCTCCACACGGCTCCTGCCATTCTCGTGAATGCCACATATATTTCATACCAAAAACAGACAGAACATACTAACTACTTTCAGTCGTATTCGACTTCTACTTAAAATCAAAATTCCCATAAAAGAAGATTATATACACCCACAAATGGATGCTTACACATGGTCATGTGCATGCATTCGCACACATGTACACATGCATTCATAGGAATATACACAAAAACACACATATATATATACCATAGCTTACGTATGGAAATAGGAATCATGATCGCGCATGAATATATAAACCCACATTCAACATGTTGCTCTCTATTCACAGTCGTATCTATTTGAATACATCACACATATTCACATTGTGAATGAATCTCGATACACATATTCACGTGGTTTGTGCACATGTAATAACACTATATGCAACTATACATGATATGGAAATATCAATGGATTATGTTGTCGGTCAATTAATCAAACTTTAGTTTAGTTGCGTATTGATACTTATTTGATTTTCAAGCTTGAGTGTCAATTCTTGACCACAGCGCATACAGAGATTATGGATGCTGAAACACACAGACAAATAGACGCAGCAAGAGACGAGACAGAACGCAGTATTGGGTGCAATCTCCCACCATGCACTCTGTTTCGATAGTCCACAGAGTGCATGTATTTATAGGAACTTTTGATTACGTCGAAAAGAGTGGTTACATGAGAGCGGCTTCAAAAAGCAGGCGTGAAACTAAAAGTCGGTAACTTTTTACAGAAAGCCATTGCTTTCAATAACATAAACTGCAGTCTACAACGACCCTTATTCTAACCATTAATTTTCTAACTATTTCTAACAATAGAACGTTCTACGCATAATAATTTTTCGGATTATTGATATCCGCCCTTTCACGTTTTGCACGCTCCTCACGAACCTTCAGCTGCTATATCAAAAACATCAAAAACACATTAATACATTAATAATATAACACTTTAACAATGCATTGTTCAATAATATACAACATGCCTCTCAGTTGACAAGCAACGGACCTCAGTTGATAAAATAATTTAACACTCTAACAATTACAATGCATTGTTCAGCATATTCCATGTTACATTTCAACAATAACAATGCATTGTTCAGCATATTCCATGTTACTGTTACAATCCAGCAATGATTTCGCCAACATATTCCATGTTACAATCCAACAATGCATTGGACAACATATTCCATGTTACAATCCAGCAATGCATTGGCCAACATATTCCATGTTACAATCCAACAATGCATTGGCCAACATATTTCATGTTACAATCCAACAATGCATTGTTCAACATATTCCATAAGTTATAACATGCCCCTCAGTTGAAAAAGCAACTGACCTCAGTTGATAAAATAATAAACATGGATGGACAGTCACATGTTTCATCACTGAATAAAAAAAAATGGGCATGTGCCATGTAAATACACATGCATGGAAATGTTCATGGAGCTGTTACATTAATGTCTTTGTGTATGATAAGAAATGGCAACTTTTCATCCCAGTTAGTAGGATTATCTAATGAATAACAACACAATAAATCAAGAATAGTATTGTTTGTAGCCTCACTTTTTCCATAACTTTCAGGATGAAATGCAGAACCAAAATCTATTATAGAACCAAAATGTTGAAATAAGGTTACCCAAAAATGATTACAAAATCTGACATCATGATCAGATAACATTACTTTAGGAAATCCATGATATGGGAAAATGCATTTAATGAATAATTTTGCAGCTTGAGGTACAGTCAAAGTTTTTCTACATGGAATGAAATATGCATATTTACTAAACCTATCAACTATTGTCCAAATCATATCATTATGTGATGAAGTGATGGGAAGACCTATGATAAAATCCATAGAAATTTGTTCCCATGGTTCATTTGGAATGGGAAGTGGCATTAATAATCCAAATGGTTTACCATGATGACATTTGACACGCTGACATACAATGCGTTGAGAAACATAATGTGCAATATCTTTTTCCATGTGTGGCCAAAAGAAGAAATCTTTGCAAGCAAAAATGGTGCTTTGTATGCCTCTATGCCCCATGTAAGATGGTTCATGCATTTCTTTAATGACAAAATCTTTAAAAGCTTGGGTTATGCACAATCTATGTTGAAAATAGAGAAAACCATTATGAAATATATAATGTTCATCAGATAAAGATGCACCATTATTGAAGTCATGCCATGCACGTGAAAAATACAAATCAGATGCATAAGTGGAAACCATTTCTTGAAAAGAATGAATTTGGATGGCAGAAATATTATTCAAAACAATAGAATGCAAAGGAAAACGACTAAGAGCATCCGCTACAACATTAGCTTTACCAGGCTGATATTGTATCATGGGTTGGAAATTTTGAATGAATGATGCCCATTTAAGATGCCTATCTGAAATTAAGGGCTGATTTAATAAATGCTTAATAGCCTGTTGATCGGTTTTTATTGAGACCTCAGAGCCCATAAGATAGTGTTTCCAAATTCCCAAAGCATGCATAACTGCTAACAATTCTTTATCATACGTACTATAATTCTATTTTGAGGGCTTAAGCTTTCTACTCTCAAATGCAATGGGATGGTCATTTTGCATTAAAACTGCACCTATTCCTGAACCACTAGCATCAGTAACGACATGAAAGGGTTGTGAAAAATCAGGTAACTGTACAACAGGTGCATGTGAAAGTGCATGTTTAAGTTTTTCAAAGGACTGTTGTTGGGTAAGTCCCCATGCAAATTTTATTTTCTTTTTCAACAACAAGGTAAGAGGCAATGCTAAATAAGAAAAAGTTCGAACAAACTTCCTATAGAAACTAGCCAACCCAAGAAAAGAACGAACATCATTGACTGATTGTGGTGTAGCCCATTCTACGATAACTCTAATCTTTTTCGGATCCACATGCACACCTTCACTTGAAATAATATGTCCTAAATATTCTAGCTTATGCTGAAAGAAATAACTCTTTTCAGGATTAGCATAAAGTGTGTTCTCTCGTAACAAATGAAAAACTATTTCAAGATGCTTTTCATGTTTACTATCATTCTTACTGTAAACAAGTATATCATCAAAGAATACAAGAACAAAAACTTGGTAATCAAGAAAAATATTGTTCATCATTCGTGCAAATGTCGCAGGGGCATTAGTAAGTCCAAAGGGCATTAACATAAATTCATAATGGCCAGTTTGAGTTCTAAATGCAGTCTTAAAAATATCACTTTGTGTCATACGAATATGATGGTAACCTGATTTAAGATCAATTTTACTAAAGACACAAGCTCCTCGTAACTTATCTAAGAGATCATCTATTCGAGGAATCGGGTATCTATTCTTGATGGTAATCTTGTTAAGGGCTCTATAATCAATCCACATTCGATAAGTTTTATTCTTCTTCTCTACTAAGAGAACTGGTGCACCAAATGGGGAAGAACTAGGCCTTATAAGTCCTTTTTGTAGCAAGTCTTTTACTTGGTTTTCTATTTCCTTTTGATGTAGTGGGCCATGTCTATAAGGTGCTTTATGAGGAGGAGAACTACGAGGGACTAAATCTATGCTATGGTCAAAGGATCCTCGAGATGGTGGTAGTTCAGAGGGATACTCAGACATAAAACAATCCTTATAAGTACTCATGAAAGATTTATATGCATCAGGAAGTGTATGAGTATAATCATTGATGACATTGAAATAAAAAATGCATGAGTTGAATCCTTTCCTAAATGCACGTTTTACTTGTGTGTGACTAATCAGTGGAAACGACTGAAAATCATGCCGTGCAGACAAACTAATGACTTGACCTTTGAATTCAAAGTTAAAAGTATGCGTATGGTAGTCAATACGTGGGTTATAATGGTGACGAAAAGGCATACCTAGTATAACATTGTAAGATTGCAAAGGTGCAATTAAAAATGTGCGTGAATCAACATATGGGCCTATGCTAATCGTAACATCTTGCACTTCTCGTGTTACATTATAACGACTACCCTGAAATGCAGCTTTCACTTTATACAAGGAAGGAAATGTTTGTAATTTAGTTTCTTGCACTAATATATGTGAAATTAACTCATGTGAACGACCATCGTCATGTAGAATTTTAACTAGTTTGTTATTTATGGTAACCTGCATACAAAGTAGAGAGTGAAGAGAGATATCGTTACCCAAGGTACTTAAGTCCTTTTCCAATGATTGCTCTGTCCAAAGAGGAGGAATCTCTTCATTATGGGCCTCCATATTATGCAATTGAGTTGTAGCCGGTTTCATGTGAAGGGGTCGCAATCTGCACCTTATTTTTGTATGTCCAGTTTACCACAATTCCAGCAAGTGAGTCGTGGTCGCTTCTATTGGGCATCCACCACTAAAGTTTGAAGGGTAGGTGGTTTGGTTGGTTGGAGAGATGAAGCAATAAGTGGAGTTGAATTACTGTAATCCTTCATGGTGCTCTTGGACCCTTAAGCTAGTGCTTTCCTCTCGGGATGTACCCTCAGGAAATGTACCTTAACAGAATGTACCCTGTCTGGATGTACCCTGTCTGGATGTACCCTGTTGTACCTTGACAGGATGTACCCTGTCTGGATGTACCCTGGGAAGTGTACCCTTAGAAGTGTACCCTGAGAAGTGTACCCTGAGAAGTGTACCCTGAGAAGTGTACCCTGAGGAGATGTACCCTGAGACGCGCCGCGTCGCATCGCACCGTGCCGCCTTCAAAAGTAAAAACTGAAAGTTATAGAACTTGAGTAACAACTCCAAGAAAGAGTGTAGTGGTAAAAGTACTTCCCTTGAAAGTAGGAGGTTGTGGGTTCAAATCCTTCTACCTTAGGGAATCTAAACCTCTCTATTGCCACTCAAAATTAAAACTGCCTCGTGCATAGCCAACGGCTGCCAACGGTCACCAAGGGAGCCTTGGGTGCCAATGTTGCCAATGTATTGCCTAAGTTATTGCCTAAGTTGTTTGCCTAGGTTCTGGTTCTGAAACTGGAACAGAAACAGAAACAAAAACAGAAGCCGAAGACGAAGACGGAGACGGAGACGGAGAGGGAATCGGAATCGGAATTGCGAACAGAGAACAGAGCCCTCTATATTGACGCATGCAGAGCTCTGATACCACAGTTGTCAGGATCTTGCTCACGCGCATACAAAAATTACAGATGTTGAAACACACAGACAAATAGAAGCAACAAGAGACGAGATAGAACGTAGTATTGGGTGCAATCTCCCCCCATGCACTCTGTTTCGACAGTCCACAGAGTGCATGTATTTATAGGAACTTTTGATTACGTCGAAAAGAGTGGTTACATGAGAGTGGCTTCGAAAAGCAGGCGTGAAACTAAAAGTCGGTAACTTTTAGAGAAAGCCATTGCTTTCAATAACATAAAATGCGGTCTACAATGACCCTTATTCTAACCATTACTTTTCTAACTGTTTCTAACAATAGAACCTTCTACGCATAATAGTTTTTCAGATTATTGATATCCGCCCTTTCACGCTTTGCACGCTCCTCACGAACCTTCAGCTGCTATATCAAAAACATCAAAAACACATTAATACATTAATAATATAACACTTTAACAATGCATTGTTCAATAATATACAACAATTTCTGGCAGCAAACTTGTTAGCATTCTTTGCTACTTTTTTAAGTATGTGATCTTTTCACACACATATCTGACTTAGGGTCTTCCATAGACTAAGTTCAGATGAGGGTTTGTTGTCAGTTTTAGATTGATCCTTTCTCTTTAGGTCACTCATATTCATTCTTCTACAACCTATGAGGTCACACATTTCATATATATTCAGAATTTTGTTCATACATTTGCATATGTTAGTTACATTTGTATAATCACTCATCCATCAAGTTTTGCTCACATAGAGTGGTTGAGAGTTTTGCTCCCACATTGTACATTGAACATTGGTATATATGATAGTGTGAGTAAGCCTTGGCTTACGTAACACTTTACACATGTTGTCTAGTCTCTCTTTATCTTTGTCTCATCATCTGTATGATTAAGTTGTGGTATGTTCATTTTTTGTCAATATTTGAATATTGCCAGATTCTATATTCTATATGCTGGAACTATGGAACCTTGGACCTCTGATATGGGCTATGTGCCAACCTCATTTCCACGAACTTATACATGTTCTAATTCTTTGATGCAGCCACACTTACCAATATCCTTATGGTTGGTATTTTAGCCACAGGTAAGAAGGTTTCTTCATAATCAACTCCTTGGGTTTGTTCAAAACTCATAGACACAATTCTAGCTTTATACATGTTTATTCATCCATCAGAATTCCTTTTGATCTTATAGATCCATCTAGAACAAATTACCTTCATACACTCCTTCTTTGGTACTAGTTCCTAAGTATCACTCTCCTTGAGTGCTTCAATTTCCTCATCCATAGCTTCCTTCCATTTTGCCTTGGTCTTTGCCTCTTCATATGATGATGGTTCTTCAAATGACAATTCTTTTGCAAGATAGACGGAGTGCTTAGTAACTAGGGAAGTTTCACACACATATCTGATTGGCTTCTTGCTTTCCCTTTGTGATGTTCTGATAGCTTGGTTGGATGATTCAGGTATATCTTCCAATTTCCTCATCTTGACTTTGCCTTTGGACTTCCATGCCTTGAACTCTTCTAGGTTGATGATTTCCTCATCATCTGAGTTGATGTCTCCATTCTCAATAGGCTCCTCCTTAGTGAGGCTTGGAAACTCCTCTTCCAAGTCATAAGGTAGCCTTACTTTCCTGCATTCACTATCAAACCAAGAGTCATTCTCATCAAAGGCAACATCCCTACTAACCATAAATCCTTTGTTTGAAGGATTATAGAAGCTATATCATTTTTTAGTCAAATCATACCCTATGAAGATGCACTTCTCAGCCTTAGGGTCTAGCTTACCTCTTATCCGAGAAGGGATATGCACATAAGCTACACATCCAAAGATCTTGCAATGATCAAGTGAGGTTCTTCTACCATGCCATGCTTTGTATGGGGTCATCCCATCAAGAGATTTAGATGGCGACCTTTACAAGATAAGTAACAGTAGATACACTCTCTGCCCACAAGTAATTAGGGAGATTTTTCTCGTTTAATATTGGCCTAATTGTTTTAACAATTGATCGGTAGTCCTCATGCATGTGGCCTTTCCTTGAGAAGGGTAACCTGTGAGATTTTCCAAAGTGACAAGCACCACATTTATAAATCATGTGTTGCTTGGATACATTAGGTATCCCAAGCACACATTGGTCTCTACATATTTGTTTTAAGGTTCTTTCACCAACATGCTCTAATTTCTTATGCCAAATTTCAAGCTCTGATAGTGTTTGATCTTTGTAGTTATAAAGTGCACTGTTCCTTGTATCCTCAAGTTCAAAAGTGTTTAATCTACCTGTCTTTTCTCCTTTGCCAATTCTCATGAATCCATGTTGGGGATCCTCCACAAATGCTCCATATTGGTTGAATCTAACATGCAAACTCTTTTCCACAATCTGTCCAACACTCATCAAATTCTTGGTAATTGTAGGTACATATAGAACCGTGCTCAATAGATTTCTATTTCCATCAGAGGTCTTGACATTTCCTCCCTTAATTACTAAGTTCTTGGTTTCATCACTTGTTTGTACCTGATGCTTACCCTTTGGTTCCTCAAGGTCAAAGAGAAGAGCTACATTACCTGCCACATGGCTTGAACATCCTGAGTCCATGTAGAAGAGATGGTCATCATTTATACCTAGTTTTGAACTCATCTTCATAATCAGAAGAGATTCTTCTTGCTCCTCTGTAGAGTTGTTGTAATCCTTCCATGATTTGTAGCCTCCTTGGTAGTTGCTATTGTAGTTGTTATTGTATCCTTGATGGTGATTGAATCTTCCTCTTGATTGTGTATATCCACCTCTTTGATAACCTCTTCCTCTCTGATTCTTGAAGTTCCTGTAGCACTCATCTGTAGTATGATTTGAAAATCCACAAATATTACATGATGAGGAGTTATAAGGTCTCCCCCTACCATGCTTACCTCCTCTGCCCCTTTCTCTTGAGGTCCTACCTCTCCCTGCATAGTTGGCTTGAGAAGTCGTTCCTTCATCTTCAACATTCTTGTTCTTCCCTTTCTCTTTGGACTTACTTTTATCAGTGTATAGGGCATAAGAGCTATTACCTCTTGATGAATCTCCATTATTGTTGATCTTGGCTTCATGGGTAAATAGTTGCCCCATGAGAGTGGTAAGGTCTGGAATCTGTATGTCCATGTACAAGTCCATGTAAGTTGTGAAGCTCTCCCATTTGTCAGCAGCTTTAATATCATTGATTACTTGTCTTACAATCTGCTCCTCTTCAATTTCCTCTCCTATGCTTGCCAATTGATCTACTACATCTTTGACTTTGGTCACATACTATGAGATGCCTTGCTTGGGTTGCTTCCTTTGAGTGGTAAACTCAATCCACAATTGGTTCTTCCTAGCCCTTGTGTTGGAAGAGAAATATGAAGATAATGTTTCCCAAGTCTCTTGGGATGTCTTATAGTTCCTAATATGTGGAAGAAGAAAATGAGAGATTGAGTTAAATAAGTAGGACCTTGCTAATGTATCCTTGGCACACCATGTGTTGCGTCTTTCATGCTCCTCTCTTGTAGGTTGTCCTTTGCTTCTGAATATGGGCATCTCCTCATCTCTTGAGATGTATCCATAGAGGCTCCTTCCTTGCAAGTATATCTTCATCCTCAAGGACCATGCTTGATAGTTGTTCCTGTCCGATTTATCAATGAAAGAAGGAAAACCATCTCCCATTTTACCTTAGCTTTGCTCTCATACCATTGTTGGGAATGATGGATGGACACTCCAAGAAATGAGTAGGTACTGCCAGATCGTGCTTAGTACCAGCCGTTTGTAGCTTCTGAGTTGATTCTTGGGCCCTCTTAGCTTTCCAATGACAATAAACAAGTGCCTATGTACTTTGGAAATGATGTGAGAAATGATTGAACCAAAACAGACTATTTCAAAGTCGAAGGATTAATGAAAACCTTCTATTTTTGTTCACACACCTACAGCTTGTTATGCTCAATGCTTCCAATACAGTAGGAATTAGAAAAATTCCTTAGTAATTAGCTTAGTAAGCTAATGATTCCAAGTGGAATCACTTAAAATGATGCACTATACACAGAGCAATCAATTTAACAGCCAAATCATTACCCCCGATTTTTTAGGACCTCTGTAGAGTTTGATGAGTGAGTGCTTCGATGCACGTTTCTCCAACTTTGTGGAATGGACTGTCTTCAAAATTTTTGAGCATGTAGAGAACTTGGAGCTGAATCCAACAACCTATAGGACATTGAAAATGGTGGAGAAATGACTGAGATATGGGCAGTACCAGTTGACAGTTATGATTGACTATAATAGAGGGACCATAGATAAGTAATGCAGATCTATTGTATTAAAGAACAATGTTATACATGATCATAGGCTTGATAATCAATGCCTAATGATGGTGAGTAGTGTAGGTTACACTGTAGACCTCACTCTCTTACAATGTGGCAATGAAGAACTCCAGAATAGAGACACACACCCACGAGTTTTGTGAAATCTTTTATAGATAAATGATTTCAAATTTGAATTTGAATTGTTCAATGGCTCTCACTAAAAGTGTCCTTCAATCTAGGACATATTCTCTCAAATTTGAGTCGTGACTTTTCAACTAATAAACTCCATGAGTTTAGTGGTGGTTACAATGATTCTTCCAAGTCAAAATGACTTTTACAAATGGTAAAGCATAACATCTTCCTAGCAATGGTTTCCATGGAGCTTCAAATATTCACGAGCTTCTAGCCAAATGTGTAGGCTTGAACTTTGCACCAACAAAGATCACTAGAGTTTCTTTCTATTCTACTAATAATTTCACGATCCTTACTTCTTTTCCTGTTGAGCCCCGTTCTGGATATTAAATTTTGTTCTTATAGAACACATTGAATCTGTATTCGAAGTCCAAACTCTTTTGACCTTTTTCCATGAATGATGGAATGACATGAGCAATTTTAAGTATTGTTCAACTATTGGGGTGAGAAACGGCATGTAAGCTACATATCACTTCCATGTTGGGTTACCTTGTGAGGCGCATTTACTAAATTCTTATAGTACACTTAACAGTTAATGATATTCCTACACATTGTATGATAGGACATGGAAGACAGAGAAAACGTCCTACCTCTGATATTATCCATGACTGTAACCTGAGAAGCCTTGCAGCTTGGTACAATCTTAAATGAAGCTATATCTAATGAGTTCAGACAATACAATAAAGTATAGGGCTGATGGGAAATAGAAAAAAGTACGTATTAATGAACATCGCTCTCTCACTATGGTGTTGAGTTGACATGTGATGGATTTCTTCAGCTGTCCTTCCATCTTTTGTTGGTCATAATGTCTTTCTTTTTTCCTTTTTCTATTATAAATACCATTGGGATGCCATGCTCTACCTTCTACACGTTTCAGTTTCAGCATTAAATGTGTTATTAATCATTCTTTCTTTCTAGTCGGGTCATGACAGTTTTCCCACAGTTAGTAAACTTTCTACGTCTCATGGAGGAATTTCTATCTCACAAGTAGCCTTTTTGTTCATTATTATGCTGATCAAGAGATTTAAGCTTGTTAAGTTCTTTAATCGTTTGTACATTTGCATTTGCAACTCATTTGCAACTTTTCATCCCAGTTAATAATTTAATGAATAATTTTGCAGCTTGAGGTGCAGTCAAAGTTTTTCTGCATGGAATGAAATATGCATATTTACTAAACCTATCAACTATTGTCCAAATCATATCATTATGTGATGAAGTGGTGGTAAGACCTATGAAAAAATCCATAGAAATTTGTTCCCATGGTTCATTTGGAATGGGAAGTGGCATTAATAATCCAAATGGTTTACCATGATGGCGTTTGACACGTTGACATACAATGCGTTGAGAAACATAATGTGCAATATCTTTTTCCATGTGTGGCCAAAAGAAGAAATCTTTGCAAGCAAAAATGGTGCTTTGTATGCCTCTATGCCCCATGTAAGATGGTTCATGCATTTATTTAATGACAAAATCTTTAAAAGCTTGGGTTATGCACAATCTATGTTGAAAATAGAGAAAACCGTTATGAAATATATAATGTTCATCAGATAAAGATGCACCATTGTTGAAGTCATGCCATGCACGTGAAAAATACAAATCAGATGCATAAGTGGAAACCATTTCTTGAAAAGAATGAATTTGGATGGCAGAAATATTATTCAAAACAACAGAATGCAAAGGAAAACGACTAAGAGCATCCGCTAAAACATTAGCTTTACCAGGCTGATATTGTATCATGGGTTGGAAATTTTGAATGAATGATGCCCATTTAAGATGCCTATCTGAAATTAAGGGCTGATTTAATAAATGCTTAATAGCTTGTTGATCGGTTTGTATTGAGACCTCAGAGCCCATAAGATATTGTTTCCAAATTCCCAAAGCATGCACAACTGCTAACAATTTTTTATCATACGTACTATAGTTCTGTTCTGAGGGCTTAAGCTTTCTACTCTCAAATGCAATGGGATGGTCATTTTGCATTAAAATTGCACCTATTCCTGAACCACTAGCATCAGTAACGACATGAAAGGGTTGTGAAAAATCAGGTAACTGTACAACAGGTGCATGTGAAAGTGCATGTTTAAGTTTTTCAAAGGACTGTTGTTGGGCAAGTCCCCATGCATATTTTATTTTCTTTTTCAAGAACAAGGTAAGAGGCAATGCTAAATAAGAAAAAGTTTGAACAAACTTCCTATAGAAACTAGCCAACCCAAGAAAAGAACGAACATCATTGACTGATTGTGGTGTAGGCCATTCTACGATAACTATAATCTTTTTCGAATCCACATGCACACCTTCACTTGAAATAATATGTCCTAAATATTCTAGCTTATGCTGAAAGAAATAACTCTTTTCAGGATTAGCATAAAGTATGTTCTCTCATAACAAATGAAAATCTATTTCAAGATGCTTTTCATCTTCACTATCATTCTTATTGTAAACAAGTATATCATCAAAGAATACAAGAACAAAAACCTGGTAATCAAGAAAAATATTGTTCATCATTCGTGCAAATGTCGCAGGGGCATTAGTAAGTCCAAAGGGCATACATAAATTCATAATGGCGAGTTTGAGTTCTAAATGCAGTCTTAAAAATATCACTTTGTGTCATACGAATATGATGGTAACCTGATTTAAGATCAATTTTACTAAAGACACAAGCTCCTCGTAACTTATCTAAGAGATCATCTATTCGAGGAATCGGGTATCTATTCTTGATGGTAATCTTGTTAAGGGCTCTATAATCGGCTCTATAATCAATGCACATTCGATAAGCTTTATTCTTCTTCTCTACTAAGAGACCTGGTGCACCAAATGGGGAAGAACTAGGCCTTATAAGTCCTTTTTGTAGCAAGTCTTTTACTTGGTTTTCTATTTCCTTTTGATGAGTGGGCCATGTCTATAAGGTGCTTTATGAGGAGGAGAACTACGAGGGACTAAATCTATGCTATGGTCAAAGGATCCTCGAGATGGTGGTAGTTCAGAGGGATACTCAGACATAAAACAATCCTCATAAGTACTCATGAAAGATTTATATGCATCAGGAAGTGTATGAGTATAATCATTGATGACATTGACATAAACAATGCATGAGTTGAATCCTTTCCTAAATGCACGTTTTACTTGAGTAAGACTAATCAGTGGAAACGACTTAAAATCATGTCGTGCAGACAAACTATTGACTTGACCTTTGAATTCAAAGTTAAAAGTATGCGTATGGTAGTCAATACATGGGTTATAATGGTGACGAAAAGGCATACCTAGTATAACATTGTAAGATTGCAAAGGTACAATTAAAAATGTGTGTGAATCAACATATGGGCCTATGCTAATCGTAGCATCTTGCACTTCTCGTGTTACATTATAACGACTACCCTGAAATGCAGCTTTCACGTTATACAAGGAAGGAAATGTTTGTAATTTAGTTTCTTGCACTAATAAATGTGAAATTAAGTCATGTGAACTACCATCGTCATGTAGAATTTTAACTAGTTTGTTATTTATGGTACCCTGCATGCAAAGTAGAGAGTGAAGGGAGATATCGTTACACAAGGTACTTAAGTCCTTTTCCAATGATTCCTCTGTCCAAACAGGAGGAATCTCTTCATTATGGACCTCCATATTATGCAATTGAGTTGTAGCCGGTTTCATGTGAAGGGGTCGCAATCTGCACCTTATTTTTGTATGTCCAGTTTACCACAATTCCAGCAAGTGAGTCGTGGTCGCTTCTGTTGGGCATCCACCACTGAAGTTTGAAGGGTAGGTGGTTTGGTTGGTTGGAGAGATGAAGCAACAAGTGGAGTTGAATTACTGTAATCCTTCATGGTGCTCTTGGACCCTTAAGCTAGTGCTTTCCTCTCGAGATGTACCCTCAAGAATGTACCTTAATAGAATGTACCCTGTCTGGATGTACCCTGTTGTACCTTGACAGGATGTACCCTGTCTGGATGTACCCTGGGAAGTGTACCCTTAGAAGTGTACCCTGAGAAGTTTACCGTGAGGAGTGTACCTTGAGAAGTGTACCCTGAGAAGTGTACCCTGAGGAGATGTACCCAGAGACGCGCCGCATCGCGTCGCACCGTGCCGCCTTCAAAAGTAAAAATTGAAAGTTATGTTAAATTTAAGGAGAGAGAACTTGAGTAACAACTCCAAGAAAGAGTGTAGTGGTAAAAGTACTTCCCTTGAAAGTAGGAGGTTGTGGGTTCAAATCCTTCTACCTTAGGGAATCTAAACCTCTCTATTGCCACTCAAAATTAAAATTGCCTCGCGCGTAGCCAACGGCTGCCAACGGTCACCAAGGGAGCCTTGGGTGCCAATGTTGCCAATGTATTGCCTAAGTTATTGCCTAAGTTCTTTGCCTAGGTTCTGGTTCTGAAACTGGAACAGAAACAGAAACCGAAGACGAAGACGGAGACGGAGACGGAGAGGGAATCGGAATCGGAATTGCAAACAGAGAACAGAGCGCTCTGTATTGACGCGTGCAGAGCTCTGATACCACTGTTGTTAGGATCTTGCTCATGCGCATACAGAGATTACGGATGTTGAAACACACAGACAAATCGACGCAACAAGAGACGAGATAGAACGTAGTATTGGGTGCAATCTCCCCCCATGCACTCTGTTTCGACAGTCCACAGAGTGCATGTATTTATAGGAACTTTTGATTACGTCGAAAAGATTGGTTACATGAGAGCGGCTTCGAAAAGCAGGCGTGAAACTAAAAGTCGGTAACTTTTAGAGAAAGCCATTGCTTTCAATAACATAAACTGCGGTCTACAACGACCCTTATTCTAACCATTACTTTTCTAACTGTTTCTAACAATAGAACCTTCTACGCATAATAGTTTTTCAGATTATTGATATCCGCCCTCTCACGCTTTGCACGCTCCTCACGAACCTTCAGCTGCTATATCAAAAACATCAAAAACACATTAATACATTAATAATATAACACTTTAACAATGCATTGTTCAATAATATACAACAATTTCTGGCAGCAAACTTGTTAGCATTCTTTGCTACTTTTTTAAGTATGTGATCTTTTCACACACATATCTGACTTAGGGTCTTCCATAGTGTAAGTTTAGATGAGGGTTTGTTGATTATCAGTTTTAGATTGATCCTTTCTCTTTAGGTCACTCATATTCATTCTTCTACAACCTATCAGGTCACACATTTCATATATATTCAGAATTTTGTTCATACATCTGAATATGTTAGTTACATTTGTATAATCACTCATCCATCAAGCTTTGCTCACATAGAGTGGTTGAGAGTTTTGCTCCCACATTGTACATTGAACATTGGTATATATGATAGTGTGAGTAAGCCTTGGCTTACGTAACACTTTACACATGTTGTCTAGTCTCTCTCTATCTTTGTCTCATCATCTGTATGATTAAGTTGTGGTATGTTCATGTTTTGTCAATATTCGAATATTGCCAGATTCTATATTGTATATGCAGGAACTATGGAACCTTGGACCTCTGATATGGGCTATGTGCCAACCTCACTTCCACGAACTTATACATGTTCTAATTCTTTGATGCAGCCACACTTAGCAATACCCTTATGGTTGGCATTTTAGCCATAGGTAAGAAGGTTTCTTCATAATCAACTCCTTGGGTTTGTGCAAAACTCATAGACACAATTCTAGCTTTATACATGTTTATTCATCCATCAGAATTCCTTTTGATCTTATAGATCCATCTAAGAACAAATTACCTTCATACACTCCTTCTTTGGTACTAGTTCCTAAGTATCACTCTCCTTGAGTGCTTCAATTTCCTCATCCATAGCTTCCTTCCATTTTGCCTTGGTCTTTGCCTCTGCATATGATGATGGTTCTTCAAATGACAATTCTTTTGCAATATAGATGGAGTGCTTAGTAACTAGGGAATTTTCACACCCATATCTGATTGGCTTCTTGCTTTCCCTTTGTGATCTTCTGATAGCTTGGTTGGATGATTCAGGTATATCTTCCAATTTCTTCATCTTGACTTTGCCTTTGGACTTCCATGCCTTGAACTCTTCTAGGTTGATGATTTCCTCATCATCTGAGTTGATGTCTCCATTCTCAATAGGCTCCTCCTTAGTGAGGCTTGGAAACTCCTCTTCCAAGTCATAAGGTAGCCTTACTTTCCTGCATTCACTATCAAACCAAGAGTCATTCTCATCAAAGGCAACATCCCGACTGACCATAAATCCTTTGTTTGAAGGATTATAGAAGCTATATCATTTTTTAGTCAAGTCATACCCTATGAAGATGCACTTCTCAGCCTTAGGGTCTAGCTTACCTCTTATCCGAGAAGGGATATGCACATAAGCTACACATCCAAAGATCTTGCAATGATCAAGTGAGGTTCTTCTACCATGCCATGCTTCATATGGGTTCATCCCATCAAGAGATTTAGATGGCGACCTTTACAAGATAAGTAACAGTAGATACACTCTCTGCCCACAAGTAATTAGGTAGATTTTTCTCATTTAACATTGGCCTAATTGTTTTAACAATTGATCTATTTCTCCTTTGTGCCACCCCATTTTGCTCAAGGGCCTACCTTGTTGTAATTTCTCTCTTGATTCCTCTCTCCTGCAAGAATGCATCAAACTCATTTGAGAAGTACTCACCTCCTCCATCTGACCTTACTCTCTTTAGGATTCTTCCTGTTTGGTTCTCTGCAAGTCCAAGATATTTTCTAAAGCAATTGAATACTTCATCTTTGTGTGTCATAAAGTACAATACAGTCCACCTAGTGTAATCATCAATGAGAGATACATAATACCTTTATCCAAAAATTGAGGGATCTTTACTTGGTCCCCATACATCTGTATGGACAACCTCTAGGTAGTCCTCATGCATGTGGCCTTTCCTTGAGAAGGGTAACCTGTGAGATTTTCCAAAGTGACAAGCACCACATTTATAAATCATGTGTTGCTTGGATACATTAGGTATCCCAAGCAAACATTGGTCTCTACATATTTGTTTTAAGGTTCTTTCACCAACATGCTCTAATTTCTTATGCCAAATTTCAAGCTCTGATAGTGTTTGATCTTTGTAGCTATAAAGTGCAATGTTCCTTGTATCCTCAAGTTCAAAAGTGTTTAATCTACCTGTCTTTTCTCCTTAGCCAATTCTCATGAATCCATGTTGGGGATCCTCCACAAATGCTCAATAGTGGTTGAATCTAACATGCAAACTCTTTTCCACAATCTGTCCAACACTCATCAAATTCTTGGTAATTGTAGGTACATATAGAACCGTGCTCAATAGATTTCTATTTCCATCAGAGGTCTTGACATTTCCTCCCTTAATTACTAAGTTCTTGGTTTCATCACTTGTTTGTACCTGATGCCTACCCTTTGGTTCCTCAAGGTCTAAGAGAAGAGCTACATTACCTGCCACATGGCTTGAACATCCTGAGTCCATGTAGAAGAGATGGTCATCATTTATACCTAGTTTTGAATTCATCTTCATAATCAGAAGAGAATCTTCTTGCTCCTCTGTGTAGTTGTTGTAATCCTTCCATGATTTGTAGCCTCCTTGGTAGTTGCTATTGTAGTTGTTGTTGTAGTTGTTATTGTATCCTTGATGGTGATTGAATCTTCCTCTTGAATGTGTATATCCACCTCTTTGATAACCTCTTCCTCTCTGATTCTTGAAGTTCCTGTAGCACTCATCTATAGTATGATTTGAAAATCCACAAATATTACATGATGAGGAGTTATGAGGTCTCCCCCTACCTTGCTTACCTCCTCTGCCCCTTTCTCTTGAGGTCCTACCTCTCCCTGCATAGTTGGCTTGAGAGGTCGTTCCTTCATCTTCAACATTCTTGTTCTTCCCTTTCTCTTTGGACTTACTTTTATCATTGTATAGGGCATAAGAGCTATTACCTCTTGATGAATCTCCATTATTGTTGAGCTTGGCTTCATGGGTAAATAGTTGCCCCATGAGAGTGGTAACGTCTGGAATCTGTATGTCCATGTACAAGTCCATGGAAGTTGTGAAGCTCTCTCATTTGTCAGCAGCTTTAATACCATTGATTACTTGTCTTACAATCTGCTCCTCTTCAATTTCCTCTCCTATGCTTGCCAATTGATCTACTACATCTTTGACTTTGGTCACATACTATGAGATGCCTTGCTTGGGTTGCTTCCTTTGAGTGGTAAACTCAATCCACAATTGGTTCTTCCTAGCCCTTGTGTTGGAAGAGAAATATGAAGGCAATGTTTCCCAAGTCTCTTGGGATGTCTTATAGTTCCTAATATGTGGAAGAAGAAAATGAAAGATTGAGTTAAATAAGTAGGACCTTGCTAATGTATCCTTGTAACACCATGTGTTGCGTCTTTCATGCTCCTCTCTTGTAGGTTGTCCTTTGCTTCTGAATATGGGCATCTCCTCATCTCTTGAGATGTATCCATAGAGGCTCCTTCCTTGCAAGTATATCTTCATCCTCAAGAACCATGCTTGATAGTTGTTCCTGTCCGATTTATCAATGAAAGAAGGAAAACCATCTCCCATTTTACCTTAGCTTTGCTCTCATACCATTGTTGGGAACGATGGATGGACACTCCAAGAAATGAGCAGGTACTGCCAGATCCTGCTTAGTACCAGCCGTTTGTAGCTTCAAAGTTGATTTTTGGGCCCTCTTAGCTTTCCAATGACAATATACAAGTGCCTATGTACTTTGGAAATGATGTGAGAAATGATTGAACCAAAACAGACTATTTCAAAGTCGAAGGATTAATGAGAACCTTCTATTTTTGTTCACACACCTACAGCTTGTTATGCTCAATGCTTCCAATACAGTAGGAATTAGAAAAGTTCCTTACTAATTAGCTTAGTAAGCTAATGATTCCAAGTGGAATCACTTAAAATGATGCACTATACACAGAGCAATCAATTTAACAGTCAAATCATTACCCCCGATTTTTTAGGACCTCTGTAGAGTTTGATGAGTGAGTGCTTCGATGCACGTTTCTCCAACTTTGTGGAATGGACTGTCTTCAAAACTTTTGATCATGTAGAGAACTTGGGGCTGAATCCAACAAGCTATAGGACATTGAAAATGGTGGAGAAATGACTGAGATATGGGCAGTACCAGTTGACAGTTATGATTGACTACAACAGAGAGACCATAGATAAGTAATGTAGATCTATTGTATTAAAGAACAATGTTGTACATGATCATAGGCTTGATAATCAATGCCTAATGATGGTGAGTAGTGTAGGTTACACTATAGACCTCACTCTCTTACAATGTGGCAATGAAGAACTCCAGAATAGAGACACACACCCACGAGTTTTGTGACATCTTTTATAGATAAATGATTTCAAATTTAAATTTGAATTGTTCAATGGCTCTCACTTAAAGTGTCCTTCAATCTAGGAGATATTCTCTCAAATTTGAGTCGTGACTTTTCAACTAATAAACTCCATGAGTTTAGTGGTGGTTACAATGATTCTTCCAAGTCAAAATGACTTTTACAAATGGTAAAGCATAACATCTTCCTAGCAATGGTCTCCATGGAGCTTCAAATATTCACGAGCTTCTAGCCAAATGTGTAGGCTTGAACTTTTCACCAACAAAGATCACTAGAGTTTCTTTCTATTCTACTAATAATTTCACGATCCTTACTTCTTTTCCTGTTGAGCCCCGTTCTGGATATTAAATTTTGTTCTTATAGAATACATTGAATCTGTATTCGAAGTCCAAACTCTTTTCACCTTTTTCCATGAATGATGGAATGCCATGAGCAATTTTAAGTATTTTTCAACTATTGGGGTGAGAAACGGCATGTAAGCTACATATCACTTCCATGTTGGGTTACCTTGCGAGGCGCATTTACTAAATTCTTATAGTACACTTAACAGTTAATGATCTTCCTACACATTGTATGATAGGACATAGGAAGACAGAGAAAACGTCCTACCTCTGATATTATCCATGACTGTAACCTGAGAGTCCTTGCAGCTTGGTACAATCTTAAATGAAGCTATATCTGATGAGTTCAGACAATACAATAAAGTATAGGGCTGATGGAAAATAGAAAAAAGTACGTATTAATGAACATCGCTCTCTCACTATGGTGTTGAGTTGACATGTGATGGATTTCTTCAGTTGTCCTTCCATCTTTTGTTGGTCATAATGTCTTTCTTTTTTCCTTTGTTTATTATAAATACCATTGGGATGCCATGCTCTACCTTCTACACGTTTCAGTTTCAGCATTAAATGTGTTATTAATCATTCTTTCTTTCTAGTCGGGTCATGACAATTTTCCCACAGTTAGTAAACTTTCTACGTCTCATGGAGGAATTTCTATCTCACAAGTAGCCTTTTTGTTCATTATTATGCTAGGCAAGAGAGTTAAGCTTGTTAAGTTCTTTAATCCTTTGTACATTTGCATTTGCAACTCATTTGCAACTTTTCATCCCAGTTAATAATTTAATGAATAATATTGCAGCTTGAGGTGCAGTAAAAGTTTTTCTACATGGAATGAAATATGCATATTTACTAAACCTATCAACTATTGTCCAAATCATATCATTATGTGATGAAGTGATGGGAAGACCTATGATAAAATCCATAGAAATTTGTTCCCATGGTTCATTTCTAATGGGAAGTGTTATTAATAATCAAAATGGTTTACCATGATGACGTTTGACACGCTGACATACAATGCGTTGAGAAACATAATGTGCAATATCTTTTTCCATGTGTGGCCAAAAGAAGAAATCTTTGCAAGCAAAATTGGTGCTTTGTATGCCTCTATGCCCCATGTAAGATGGTTCATGCATTTCTTTAATGACAAAATCTTTAAAAGCTTGGGTTATGCACAATCTATGTTGAAAATAGAGAAACCATTATGAAATATATAATGTTCATCAGATAAAGATGCACCATTGTTGAAGTCATGCCATGCACGTGAAAAATACAAATCAAATACATAAGTGGAAACCATTTCTTGAAAAGAATGAATTTGGATGGCAGAAATATTATTCAAAACAAGAGAATGCAAAGGAAAACTACTAAGAGCATCCGCTACAACATTAGCTTTACCAGGCTGATATTGTATCATGGGTTGGAAATTTTGAATGAATGATGCCCATTTAAGATGCCTATCTGAAATTAAGGGCTGATTTAATAAATGCTTAATAGCCTGTTGATCGGTTTTTATTGAGACCTCAGAGCCCATAAGATAGTGTTTCCAAATTCCCAAAGCATGCACAACTGCTAACAATTCTTTATCATACGTACTATAATTATGTTCTAAGGGCTTAAGCTTTCTACTCTCAAATGCAATGGGATGGTCATTTTGCATTAAAACTGCACCTATTCCTGAACCACTAGCATCACTAACGACATGAAAGGGTTGTGAAAAATCAGGTAACTGTACAACAAGTGCATGTGAAAGTGCATGTTTAACTTTTTCAAAAGACTGTTGTTGGGTAAGTCCCCATGCAAATTTTATTTTCTTTTTTTAACAAGAATGTAAGAGGCAATGCTAAATAAGAAAAAGTTCGAACAAACTTCCTATAGAAACTAGCCAACCCAAGAAAAGAACGAACATCATTGACTGATTGTGGTGTAGGCCATTCTACGATAACTTTAATCTTTTTCGGATCCACATGCACACCTTCACTTGAAATAATATGTCCTAAATATTCTAGCTTATGCTGAAAGAAATAACTCTTTCCAGGATTAGCATAAAGTGTGTTCTCTCGTAACAAATGAAAAACTATTTCAAGATGCTTTTCATGTTCACTATCATTCTTACTGTAAACAAGTATATCATCAAAGAATACAAGAACAAAAACTTGGTAATCAAGAAAAATATTGTTCATCATTCGTGCAAATGTCGCAGGGGCATTAGTAAGTCCAAAGGGCATTAACATAAATTCATAATGGCCAGTTTGAGTTCTAAATGCAGTCTTAAAAATATCATTTTGTGTCATACGAATATGATGGTAACCTGATTTAAGATCAATTTTACTAAAGACACAAGCTCCTCGTAACTTATCTAAGAGATCATCTATTCGAGGAATCGGGTATCTATTCTTGATGGTAATCTTGTTAAGGGCTCTATAATCAATGCACATTCGATAAGTTTTATTCTTCTTCTCTACTGAGAGAACTGGTGCACCAAATGGGGAAGAACTAGGCCTTATAAGTCCTTTTTGTAGCAAGTCTTTTACTTGGTTTTCTATTTCCTTTTGATGTAGTGGGCCATGTCTATAAGGTAATTTATGAGGAGGAGAACTACGAGGGACTAAATCTATGCTATGGTCAAAGGATCCTCGAGATGGTGGTAGTTCAGAGGGATACTCACACATAAAACAATCCTTATAAGTACTCATGAAAGATTTATATGCATCAGGAAGTGTATGAGTATAATCATTGATGACATTGACATAAACAATGCATGAGTTGAATCCTTTCCTAAATGCACATTTTACTTGAGTGTGACTAATCAGTGGAAACGACTGAAAATCATGTCGTGCAGACAAACTAATGACTTGACCTTTGAATTCAAAGTTAAAAGTATGCGTATGGTAGTCAATACGTGGGTTATAATGGTGACGAAAAGGCATACCTAGTATAACATTGTAAGATTGCAAAGGTGCAATTAAAAATGTGCGTGAATCAACATATGGGCCTATGCTAATCGTAACATCTTGCACTTCTCGTGTTACATTATAACGACTACCCTGAAATGCAGCTTTCACTTTATACAAGGAAGGAAATGTTTGTAATTTAGTTTCTTGCACTAATAAATGTGAAATTAACTCATGTGAACTACCATCGTCATGTAGAATTTTAACTAGTTTGTTATTTATGGTACCCTGCATGCAAAGTAGAGTGAGTCATTCTCATCAAAGGCAACATCCCTACTGACCATAAATCCTTTGGTTGAAGGATTATAGAAGCTATATCATTTGGTAGTCAAATCATACCCTATGAAGATGCACTTCTCAGCCTTAGGGTCTAGCTTACCTCTTATCCGAGAAGGGATATGCACATAAGCTACACATCCAAAGATCTTGCAATGATCAAGTGAGGTCCTTCTACCATGCCATGCTTCATATGGGGTCATCCCATCAAGAGATTTAGATGGAGACCTGTTTACAAGTTAAGTAACAGTAGATACACTCTCTGCCCACAAGTAATTAGGTAGATTTTTCTCATTTAACATTGGCCTAGTTGTTTTAACAATTGATTTACTTCTCCTTTGTGCCACCCCATTTTGCTCAGGGGCCTACCTTGTTGTAATTTCTCTCTTGATTCCTCTCTCTTGCAAGAATGCATCAAACTCATTTGAGAAGTACTCACCTCCTCCATCTAACCTTACTCTCTTTAGGATTCTTCCTGTTTGGTTCTCTGCAAGTCCAAGATATTTTCTAAAGCAATTGAATACTTCATCTTTGTGTGTCATAAAGTACAATATAGTCCACCTATTGTAATCATCAATCAAAGATACATAATACCTGAGGGATCCTTACTTGGTCCCCATACATCTGTATGGACAAGCTTTAGGTAGTCCTCATGCATGTGGCCTTTCCTTAAGAAGGGTAACCTGTGAGATTCTCCAAAGTGACAAGCACCACATTTATAAATCATGTGTTGCTTGGATACATTAGGTATCCCAAGCACACATTGGTCTCTACATATTTGTTTTAAGGTTCTTTCACCAACATGCTCTAATTTCTTATGCCAAATTTCAAGCTCTGATAGTGTTTGATCTTTGTAGCTATAAAGTGCAATGTTCCTTGTATCCTCAAGTTCAAAAGTGTTTAATCTACCTGTCTTTTCTCCTTTGCCAATTCTCATGAATCCATGTTGGGGATCCTCCACAAATGCTCCATATTGGTTGAATCTAACATGCAAACTCTTTTCCACAATCTCTCCAACACTCATCAAATTCTTGGTAATTGTAGGTACATATAGAACCGTGCTCAATAGATTTCTATTTCCATTAGAGGTCTTGACATTTCCTCCCTTAATTACTAAGTTCTTGGTTTCATCACTTGTTTGTACCTGATGCTTACCCTTTGGCTCCTCAAGGTCAAAGAGAAGAGCTACATTACCTGCCACATGGCGTGAACATCCTAAGTCCATGTAGAAGAGATGGTCATCATTTATACCTAGTTTTGAATTCATCTTCATAATCAGAAGAGAATCTTCTTGCTCCTCTGTGTAGTTGTTGTAATCCTTCCATGATTTGTAGCCTCCTTGGTAGTTGCTATTGTAGTTGTTGTTGTAGTTGTTATTGTATCCTTGATGGTGATTGAATCTTCCTCTTGATTGTGTATATCCACCTCTTTGATAGCCTCTTCCTCTCTGATTCTTGAAGTTCTGTAGCACTCATCTATAGTATGATTTGAAAATCCACAAATATTACATGATGAGGAGTTATAAGGTCTCCCCCTACCTTGCTTACCTCCTCTGCCCCTTTCTCTTGAGGTCCTACCTCTCCCTGCATAGTTGGCTTGAGAGGTCGTTCCTTCATCTTCAACATTCTTGTTCTTCCCTTTCTCTTTGGACTTACTTTTATCAGTGTATAGGGCATAAGAGCTATTACCTCTTGATGAATCTCCATTATTGTTGAGCTTGGCTTCATGGGTAAATAGTTGCCCCATGAGAGTGGTAAGGTCTGGAATCTGTATGTCCATGTACAAGTCCATGGAAGTTGTGAAGCTCTCCGATTTGTCAGCACCTTTAATACCATTGATTACTTGTCTTACAATCTGCTCCTCTTCAATTTCCTCTCCTATGCTTGCCAATTGATCTACTACATCTTTGACTTTGGTCACATACTATGAGATGCCTTGCTTGGGTTGCTTCCTTTGAGTGGTAAACTCAATCCACAATTGGTTCTTCCTAGCCCATGTGTTGGAAGAGAAATATGAAGACAATGTTTCCCAAGTCTCTTGGGATGTCTTATAGTTCCTAATATGTGGAAGAAGAAAATCACAGATTGAGTTAAATAAGTAGGACCTTGCTAATGTATCCTTGGCACACCATGTTTTGCGTCTTTCATGCTCCTCTCTTGTAGGTTGTCCTTTGCTTCTGAATATGGGCATCTTCTCATCTCTTGAGATGTATCCATAGAGGCTCCTTCCTTGCAAGTATATCTTCATCCTCAAGGACCATGCTTGATAGTTGTTCCTGTCCGATTTATCAATGAAAGAAGGAAAACCATCTCCCATTTTACCTTAGCTTTGCTCTCATACCATTGTTGGGAACGATGGATGGACACTCTAAGAAATGAGTAGGTACTGCAATCGTGCTTAGTACAAGCCGTTTGTAGCTTCACAGTTGCTTTTTGGGCCCTCTTAGCTTTCCAATGACAATATACAAGTGCCTATGTACTTTGGAAATGATGTGAGAAATGATTGAAGCAAAACAGACTATTTCAAAGTCGAAGGATTAATGAAAACCTTCTATTTTTGTTCACACACCTACAGCTTGTTATGCTCAATGCTTCCAATACAGTAGGAATTAGAAAAATTCCTTACTAATTAGCTTAGTAAGCTAATGATTCCAAGTGGAATCACTTAAAATGATGCACTATACACAGAGCAATCAATTTAACAGTCAAATCATTACCCCCGATTTTTTAGGACCTTTGTAGACTTTGATGAGTGAGTGCTTCGATGCACGTTTCTCCAACTTTGTGGAATGTACTATCTTTTTGAGCATGTAGAGAACTTGGAGCTGAATCCAACAAGCTATAGGACATTGAAAATGGTGGAGAAATGACTGAGATATGGGCAGTACCAGTTGACAGTTATGATTGACTATAACAGAGAGACCATAGATAAGTAATGTAGATCTATTGTATTAAAGAACAATGTTGTACATGATCATAGGCTTGATAATCAATGCCTAATGATGGTGAGTAGTGTAGGTTACACTGTAGACCTCAATCTCTTACAATGTGGCAATGAAGAACTCCAGAATAGAGACACACACCCACGAGGTTTGTGACATCTTTTATAGATAAATGATTTCAAATTTGAATTTGAATTGTTCATTGGCTCTCACTAAAAGTTTCCTTCAATCTAGGAGATATTCTCTCAAATTTGAGTCGTGACTTTTCAACTAATAAACTCCATGAGTTTAGTGGTGGTTACAATGATTCTTCCAAGTCAAAATGACTTTTTCAAATGGTAAAGCATAACATCTTCCTAGCAATGGTTGCCATGGAGCTTCAAATATTCACGAGCTTCTAGCCAAATGTGTAGGCTTGAACTTTGCACCAACAAAGATCACTAGAGTTTCTTTCTATTCTACTAATAATTTCACGATCCTTACTTCTTTTCTGTTGAGCCCCGTTCTGGATATTAAATTCTGTTCTTATAGATTACATTGAGTCTGTATTCGAAGTCCAAACTCTTTTGACCTTTTTCAATGAATGATGGAATGCCATGAGCAATTTTAAGTATTGTTCAACTATTGGGGTGAGAAACGGCATGTAAGCTACATATCACTTCCATGTTGGGTTACCTTGCGAGGCGCATTTACTAAATTCTTATACTACACTTAACAATTTATGATATTCCTACACATTGTATGATAGGACATAGGAAGAGAGAGAAAACGTCCTACCTCTGATATTATCCATGACTGTAACCTGAGAATCCTTGCAGCTTGGTACAATCTTAAATGAAGCTATATCTGATGAGTTCAGACAATACAATAAAGTATAGGGCTGATGGAAAATAGCAAAAAGTACGTATTAATGAACATCGCTCTCTCACTATGGTGTTGAGTTGACATGTGATGGATTTCTTCAGCCGTCCTTCCATCTTTTGTTGGTCATAATGTCTTACCAGGTATTGCCTCTAGGATTAATCTTGCTCTTCCTTCTATAGATGATGTCAACAGATTTACAGCCAAATTAGATAAACAGGACAACTCTACCTTTAGAGATCTAAATAAAAAAAATGTTCATGTGAGAGAGTAAGAACCAAAAAGAGAACGATGCCCCCCCTTGCCAAATTGTTTCAAATACAAGAAGGCAAAGTAATTCTAAGAACAAGAGAAAGGCAATTTTGAAAATTTTGGTCTCCTTGAGTAAAGTGTCAAAAATATTAAGAAATGATTGCTTCCTTGTGGTTGTTTCTTTTGTTAATGCTATTCATATCCTTAATCATGTTAGATAGCTTGCAAATCATCTCTTATAATATGAAGGGTGTTACTAACCCTATCCGTGCTAAGTGTTTGGCTAAGTGGATGTATGATGTTTCAGCCTCACCTGACTTTTTATGTCTACAGGAATTAAAAGCAGCAAAATGTAAGCATGATATTCATTTAAACCTTGTCTCTAATAAGCACAGTTGGTAATCTACCAAGTACCCTTTTGGGAGGGGAGGAGTCTATTGGGGTCTTTTACTCCATTTCCCACCTCGTTAGGAAGGTGATTGATAGCCCCACCCATCAGTGGGTTGGGGTTGCTCTTAATGATCCTTTCAATCGTTCTATCCTTAGTGTGTATGCTGCCAACAATGCTTCCCAAAGAGCTTTCTGTTGGGAGGATATTTGCTCTCTGACTGGTCCTATTTTTATCACAGGGGACTTTAATATGGTCACCTCCTTGATTGATAGGTACAACAAGTTGGGTAGTACCATTCCTGGCCAAGAATGGGCATCTTGGTTAAGACTTCTTATGACCCATGACCTTCATGATATCTCGAATCACACGGGTTTCACTTGGAATAATAAAAAAAACGGTAACATTTATCTTGTGGCTAGACATGACAGATGCTATGTTACTATCCCCCTTTTTCAGCTTTTTTGTGCGGCTAAAGTCTTCACGGACCAATCCATTTGCCTTTCGGACCATTCTCCTATTTGCATCTCCCTCAAAAGGAATTTTCTTAGCTCCAAGGTCGGGTGGCCCCACCAGATCCCTCTTTGTTGCAATTGCCTTGTGTCTTAGAGAAGACAAAAGCCATTTTTCATGAGTGCTTTGTGATTTATCTAGCCCCGCCATTGCTTGGGCTAAAGCCATCAAGGAAGAACCTTAAAAAGAAGCTTAGAGGTGCTAGGAGAAACCAGGTTTCCAAAGATTTAGAGATGCTCGGCTTCTAAGGATCCCAATTGTTTGGATAAAAAATTATGTCTTTAGGAAAGGCTGAAATATGAAGAGTACCTTGAGGCTAGTAGCATTCTCTCTTCCTCAAGATAATTTTGGGATGGGAACCTTGATAAACCTCACGTGCATGTTTTCTCTACTCAAAAAGAAGAAGTGAAAGGATTTCTTCCCGATGCTCTTGAAAAAGTCTCGTGGTATTGCTTTTAGTATTGAGGAGAATTTCCAAGAGGCTTCCCGCTTCTTTACGGATGTTTTCTCTCGTTCTCCCAAGTGGGGGGAGAATATCCTTGGGGCCACAGCTTCCATTGCCTTAAAGAGGAAAAGATTTGTTCCTCCTAGGATGGCTACCATTTTGGACATGCCCCTCACTGCCCTGAGATTAAAGAAACCATTGGTAAATTGAAACCCTACGAAACTCCTAGCCTTGATGGCCTTCCCAATGAGGTTTTCTTGGCTCGTGTTGACTTCCTGACTCCCTTCGTTCTCTTGGTGTGGAAAGAAGCTATTAGGAAAGGCACTCTCCCTATTGAGATCAACACTAGGTCATTAGACTCATCCATGAGAGGGGTCCTATAGAAGACCTAAACAATTGGAGACCTATAACATGTTTGACATCCATTTACAAGATCATTGATTCCACCCTATCTAGGAGACTCAATCCTATCATGAAGGATATCATCCTCCCTAAGAAAAATTGGTTTATCAAAGGTTGATTCATCCTTGATGCCATTATTTCTGTGTGGGAGGGCATTGCGTATGCCCAAGAGTCGAACCAACCTTTTTACTTTCTTAAAATAGACCTTGACAAGGATTATGATAGAATTGAGTTGGATTTTGTGCCCTAGTCCCTTCATGACATTGGGCTTGGAAAATGGTTCATCAGAGGTGTTAGCACCCTTTTTGGAAACGCTCACTCTAGAATTGCTATTAATGGTATCCTTGTTGAGATATCAAGCTCAACATGTGATGATCCAGGACGACACGTACTAGTTTTTCATTTCTCTGACATGTATAGTGGTCAGCTGGTATATGTCAGGGATACTTCATTGAGCTTTATTAGGTTTATCTACCGAGAGTGATGACATTAGGTTTTTCCTTATGTACTGATCTTTATATATTGCACTTGTTGTATTCTTGTTTTTAGGTCATTCTTGTACATTCCTTTTTATGTAACAGAAGAAGAAGAAGAAGATCATTCTTCCTTGCCTCAATCTGTGTGTGTGCTTCTCCTTGAGAGTGAGAGTGTGTGGGTGAGCTCTCTTGCTTATCTCCTTCCTCATGACATGGTATCATAGCCAGCGTGGCTGTAGAGAGCTTATGGAGAAGGCGACGCTCAAGAGTACACAGCAAGGTGTGGAGGAAATGTGATTCACAAATGACCTCCGTTTGCTATGAAAGTTGGCATGAAGCTAGAAGACCTCAAAATATTTGGCAAAGTTTTGGAGCCATCTCGACCTCTGTTTCAAGATCGTAAGGTGGGGCCCACAAAAAAACGAGGTTAGTTTTAGGAACTGTAACTTGTGTCATGTTTGGCAACACTCATATGTTCTAGATCTAGAATTTCAAGCGATTTCGTGTACTGTTGATACACAAAAACTATGTTTTTTTGAGATCGAATTGTCACGTCATAATGCGTTAGTGTTCAAGCAGAAGTGCAACTTGTAGTGGTTTGCAGTGTTGTGTATTGCTGCAAAAATAGCAAATGGAGATGGAATGGGTCAACTTATGAGAGATAAGCTAGACAAGAACAACTTCCATGCTTGGAGATTCAGAATGAAGAATATCGTGATGGGAAAAGGCTACTGGAAGTACATGGAACGAGAGAACGAAAATGCTCCGCAGTTTCTAGAGAGGAATCGGACTGCAGAACAGATAAGAGCATCTGAGGAATGGAATCAAGGACCACAAAAGGTAATGTATTGGCTATCTGTTAGCATACAGGATAGCATGATTGGGCATATACAGGATGCCAAGACTCCAAAAGAAGCTTGGAACAGTTTGGTCACATTGTATGAGACCAATACAAAGACACAGAAATTACAACTCAAGAATGAGTTGCATACCTTGGAGAAAAAGAGCATGTCGATAAGTGATTTTACCCTGAAAATCAAAAGTATATGTGAGTCACTTGCATCTATTGGCATGAATGTAGATGATGATGATAAGGTGGAAGTATGCCTTCGAGGTTTAGGAGCTGCATATAAGCAGTCCAGAACTTCTATATAGACGAGGGAAAATATTCCAAATTTTGCTGGTCTCGTATCTATGCTGATTATTGAAGAAAAGAATCTTTGTGAGGATTCAAACTCCCAAGGAAAGCCCAGTTCTGAGCAAGTATTCTACTCTGGTAGAGGAAGAGGTAGAGGTAGAGATTTTGAAAGTGGAAGAGGAAACAGTAGCCAAGACTAAGGTCAACAACAGAATCATGCAGGAGGAAGAGGACAGTTTCGAGGCAGGGGGAGCCAAAGAGGTCGCAGAAATTTCCAAAGAAATGATTCAGGTAATGATAGTAAAGGATGTTGGAATTGTGGTAAACCTGGACACTTTGAACGTGATTGCAGGTTGAAGAATCAAAATAACAGAAGGTAGCAAAACAACAATTCATCCACAAGTGCAAATGATTCTGAGAAGTTTTCTATGGTTCAACATCACGTGATGAATATGATGTCTGCTGGTGTTTCAAAATCAAATGATAATTTTTGGTATGTTGATTCATGTGCTTCAAATCACATGACCAGTCATGCCGAATGGTTTAGTACTTTGCAGAAATTGCCAGTTCTTGGATATGTTAAAACAGGTGATGACACATCACATCCTATTGAGCATACACAAA
The DNA here is from genome assembly GCA_020310875.1 of Ceratopteris richardii. Classification (NCBI taxonomy): domain Eukaryota; kingdom Viridiplantae; phylum Streptophyta; class Polypodiopsida; order Polypodiales; family Pteridaceae; genus Ceratopteris; species Ceratopteris richardii. The sequence goes on along the minus strand of CM035422.1, from coordinate 126,108,960 downwards.
ACATATCACTATCTATGGAGGATGGAAAGGTAAAACATCTCGCTGATGTGTTGCATGTTCCAAATATAATGAAGAATTCGGTTTCTGTTGGACAAATGGTTGACCAGGGATTACAAGTCAGATTCAATGTTGATGGATTATATGTAGAGGAGTACAAGCAGGATGGATGATTGGTTGCCAAAGGAAACAAAGCGGGTAGGATGTTCACCTTAAATGTGAAGATTCTTGAAATGAATGCAGCCATGTTTGCAAAAGGTGGAGGAGTTATTGTTGATATAGAGATCTGGCACAAAGGAATTGGACACGCAAATCTGCAAAAGCTGAAACTGATGCAGTCAAAGGAGATTGTCCATGGACTACCAAATTTCAAAGTTGTAGAAATGAAAAAGGTATGCGCAGCATGTGAATTTGGTAAACTGTCAAGATCATCATTTCCACATGACAAGAATGTTTGTGAGAATGTACTAGAAGTAGTACATACAGATGTTTGGGGTCCAACAAAGACTACATCTATGGGCGGTTGCAAGTTTTATGCTACATTCATTGATGACCATACACACAAAGTATGGGTATATTTCATGAAAGAGAAGAGGGAGGTCTTCACTCACTTCCAGAATTTTAAAGTTATGGTGGAAAAGCAGACATGGAAGTACATTCAGACATTAAGATGTGATGGAGGAGTGAATACATGTCAAATGAGTTCAGCAATTTTCTAAAAAATCATTGAATTCGGCGTCAGTTTTCATGTAGGTACACACCACTTTATGGCACAAAAGAATAGGACACATCAACACTCCAAAGCTGAAGGACATGAGCAAAGATGAAGTGGTAAGAGGTCTCTTCCAAAATTTAATAGCATTGGACTACCTGAGTTGTGTGAAGCTTGTCAACTAGGAAAGCAAACGTGGCAGTCATTCAAGAGGAGCATTTATGTGCCCCCAAATGTCTTGGACTTGATACATACAGATGTATGGGGACAAACTCAAGAGGCATCAATGGCTCATAATAGATTTTTTGTCACCTTCATTGATGATCACTCAAGAAAGGTAGGGCTGTTTTGTATGAAGCAAAAATCAGAGGTGTTTTCTATATTCAAAGATTCAAATTTGAGATTGAAAAAGAAACAGGAAGGTCTATCAAAACCTAAAGGTCTGATGGTGGAGGAGAATACTTATCCAAATAATTTTTATATTTTCTACAAGAGAATGGGATAAAAAAGGAGTTCACTTTTGGGTATACACCACAACAAAATGGAGTACCTGAGAGGAAAAATAGGAGAATTGCTGAAATTGCAAGATGCATGCTCAATGAGATGAAGGTTCCATTGTACTATTGGGTTGAAGCTGCCACAACCACCATTTACGTGATGAATAGGTGCACAACATTGGGAATACATCACTTGACTGCAGAGGAGGTATATTCCACTAAGAAACCTGATCTTAGACACCTAAAGTGTTTGGATGTGCTTGTTTTGTTCATATTCCACAAGAAGTTAGAACAAAGATAGAACCAAGGTAAAAAAAATGCATTTTCATCGCCTACTTGACGAAGCAAAAAGGATACAAGTGTTACAACCCTAGAACAAAGTAATTAAGAGTCTCACAAGATGTGTTATTGATGAACTAACACCATGGTATGAAGATAAAAGAAAGGAAAAGATTCTTGAAGAAGATTATCATGATTATGTAGGAACAAATCAAAGAGAAGTTCAAGAATCAAGAACAAAGGCTTCGGGTCCAGATGCATCGACATCAATTGAAGAATGCTCAACATGGAGGGGGAGTCATTATATGTCTCTAAATACAGCTCATAGTAGAGTAGAAGAAGCAAGTGCTACTCCAAATAGTGAGATAGATGCAAGTTAAGAAGAATATAAAGAGGTAATCACTCCGATGGTAAAGCTGAATAGGTTAAAGAAACAACTTTCTAAAGGCAATGAAAGAAGATCTTCAAGGACAAGGTACCCAACTCAAAGGTTGAGTTATGATAGTTTCATGGCGACACATTTTTCATACATGATGCAGGTTATCAAAGACAAAGAGCCTGAGACATATGAAGAAGCTTGCACACAAAAGGAATGGAAGCAAGCTATGAAGGAGGAGATCAAAGCTCTCAAAGATAATCACACATAGGAGCTAGTGCCAAAGAAAGAAGGTATGAAGATTGTTCCAAACAAATGGGTGTTTAAAGTAAAGAGGAATGCTGATGGTTCACTAGCTAGATATAAAACTAGATTAGTTGCCAAAGGATTTATACAAACATAAGGCATAGATTATGATGAAGTTTCCAGCCCTGTTGCAAAGATGGGAACTATTAGAACATTAATAGCAATGGATGCTTCAAGCAGATGGCCATTATATCAACTCAACATCAAAAATGCTTTTCTTAATGGAGAACTTCGAGAAGAGGTATACATGAGTCAACTAGTTGGATTTGAAGATGAAAACCATCCCGACTTTGTTTGCAAGTTGAAAAAGGCACTTTATGACTTGAAGCAAGCATGCAATCAGAGATTGGTAGAATATCCAATTAAGTGTGGATACAACCCAAGTAGTGCAGATCCTTCATTGTACATGAAGAAGAAAGAAAATAGAGAGGTATATATTTTCATATACGTCGATGACCTCATCATAACACGAAATGATATTACAAGGATTAAAGGTATCAAAAGGAAGCTTGGTAAGAAGTTTTAAATTTTAGATCTTGGAGAGCTAAAATATTTTTTAGGAATTGAACTTGTTTGTGGAAAAAGTGGCATCTTCTTTATTCAAAGGAAGTAATTGTTTGATGTTTTTTTCAGATTTGGAATGAGTGAATGCAACCACTCACTCAACCTATGGACACAAATACAAAGATTTGCTCAAATGATGGAGAACTATTGGAAGATGTAATGACATACGAAAGCATTGTAGGATCAATAATCTATGCAAACATTACAAGACCTGATTTATCTTATGTTGTTGGTGTACTTTCTTAGTTTATGCAAGCCCCGACAAGTGAACATTTAAATTCAACCAAGAGAGTGTTGAGATACATAAAGCATACAGTTAATCATGCTTTGTTTTACAAGTTTGATGAAGAATTGAAGGTCAAAGGATTTAGCAATACTGATTGGGCAGGTTCAAAGGAAGATAGGAGATCAACCTCAGGTTATGTGTTCATGATAGGAGGCAAAACTATCACATGGAGCTCAAAGAAACAACCTACTATTGCACTTTCATCCATGGAGGCTGAATATAGACTATCATTTTCCACATATGAAGAAGTTCTGATTAAAAAGCTCTTGGCCAATCTTGAAGTGCAAGTTGGAACCATCCCTATATACGGTGATAACATGTCAAGTATTTACTTGCCAAGCAATCCTATGTTTCATGCAAGGCGCAAGCACATAGAGGTCCACTACCATTATGTAAGGGAGAAGGTATTGAGCAAAGATGTCGAGATAAAGTTCATTAGAACCAAAGAGTAGGTTATAGATATGTTTACAAAGTTTTTGGATGCTTTTAAATGCAAACGTTTCAAGGATGTGATAAATTTGCAAGACATGGTTAAGTTTCCTAACCAAACCAAATCACTTGATTTTTGGCTTGTTGGAAGGATCTCTACATGCATGGTTTTTTTCCCAAATATCTCAATCACAGAATTTATATTCTATGAGATATCTGTCAGAGTGAAGCCCAGCTTTTTAGTATACTTATGTGAGTAAGTGGTCTATTTTGGTCAGTTGTGTTTCCTAACCAAACTGCATCCAAATTACTTGATTTTCATCTTATTGGAAAGCTATTTGTGTGTATTGTCTCTATACCAAATATGGTCTTCAAAGGATATACATTCAGGGAGTTATCAATCAGAGAGTGAAGTTTAGTTCTTCAGTATACTTGTGTGGACAGGTAGTTCACATTTGTCAGTTGTGTTCCCTAACCAGAACTTATCCAAATTACATTATTTATAGCTTCTTAGAAAGCTCTCTTTATCTACTTTTATTGGCTAAAGGCACAAGTCCATTTGAGTTCTGTATTGAGAGTAGCACACTATTTACATTGCAGCTATTTTCAAGTGTTGGACATACAAGGGTTCACTACACATTTTCGTTGCGCATAGGAGAACTCATTCTCCACACATGTGAACTAGGACATCATAGAGGGCAAATGGACATTTCTTTATCTGAGCAACCACCTCTACCTTGGTTCTCATGATCTTTGCAACAAATCAACGATTACGACCACCACATGCTAGAGAGATGACTCTCCTCCCAACCAAATGCCTCTATATATAGCTCTCTCCAGGGGACTGCCTTCTTGGGCAGGTGGATACTAGCCAGCCAAGTGTCAGCCATGTAACTACATGTGCGCCAAGTGTCCCAGTTAACTCGAGTTAACTCAAGTGGATGCTTCTAGAAGGCTCTAGATCTCTTTGGGCAAAATACTCTCCCCATGTACCCCATGGGGGTTGAACCCAAGACCTCCTCCTTCACATCCTTGAGACTTAACCACTAAGCTAAGTGGATCACTTGTTCACAAGAGCACAAGACCTCCTAGTAAGTCTAAACTCGAGATCTTTGGTCATACACACGGATGACCAAACAGTGTCCGATTTCAGATCTGTCTGAACTAGCCAGACCCTTGGATCATAGACTTACTTTATTACATTCTTCCCCCCTTGGAAAAGATTTTCGTCCTCGAAAATAGAGCTATATACATACTGTAGGCAACCCCCGAGCCTCATGTTCTAAAACTGGAAGAACATGGTCATGTTCTAGAACTGGAAGAACATGTCTCATCTCTATGGTGGCATCCCTGCCCAAATGATTCTAAACACTATCTCGCTTTGCACTTTGATAAACTAGTCAAAGTACAAAATAGTGAATGAATAATAAAGGTGGATCTAAACACATATCCCTGGCTAATTCACAGTTTCTGGATGTGCGATCTAGGCACAAACATGTGAATTAGGTGGATTCAAATTACTAGTCCATTTCTGGACATGTCTGGTGCATGGACTTAGTAATGAAGGTGAGATTCTTATCCCTTGCAAGACTTTAAGAATTCTTGATTCACTTGAATTTGTTTTGGAGAACTTGAAGTTTGATTGTCCCATACATCTAACTTTAGATGTTTATTCAATGGTTTACTTTGATCCAACAGTTACTTGATTTTTCACCCGACTAGAGGACTACTCTGTCCCAATGAGTTGAAAAAATCCTATGTAAACTGTAGGAGAAAGTTTACCATTCCGGTGGAATCAACCATACTAACTTCACCAATTCAAATTCAAAATGAAAATTGTCCAACTTAGGACACTTTTCTCAAAGACTTTTAACTGAAAGTTCTTGGGAATTGTCAATCTAATGAGCAATTCCTAACTTCTTTATTCTAGAGTATACTGGACTCTAGGAAATTATTTATGCTATAACTTGAAGCAAAATCAAATGAATAAGTCTACTTAGACTTATCAGCTTTTGAAGATTGAAAAGGTTCTTGTACATAACATCTATCTAGGATGTTCAAGTTAGTTATCTAATTCTAACCGGCTATCCCCGGTCTTTTGCAAAAGGAATCAGATACCATATCTGAGTCAATTCCAAAAGATTTGGAAAGCGGAAAGAGATAACTAAGGCTTTGTACAACCAATTCAAACTTCGCACATACATAAACTTGCTATGAGTCAAAGTCTAGTTGACTCAGGACTTTAACTTCTCAACGATCTATTTCAATAAGATATTGAAGCATTGACTTTATCTTTAAGAGAAATAAGCTAGCTTCTCAAAAAGATTCAAAGCAAATAAAAAACATCATCCAACCACAAGATACTAGTGTGGTAACCAACATCAGTGTGTCGACCCACTGAGGTTATGCTGATGAGTTTTGTATTCAAATAATGCTTCACTTGAGACTAAGTTCAGGTCACATTCAATCTTTTTGACTTCGTGAATGCAATTCTTGTGCATTTCTTTGAGTCTAAAAGAGTGAATTTTATCAAGTTACACTAGGAACTTGATGCTTGACTTAGTCAATTAAATCTTTAGTTGAAAAGATCAACTCAAAATCAAAGTCCAACTTCTTTCAGAAATTTATCAAATATTTCTGATCAATAACACTTAAACTTGAAGTGTTCTATGAAGATCTTGGAAGTTACTTACTTCATATCTTCAGTTTCCTTGATCTTGAAGTCGTCTTGAAGTATCTTGAGATCCTTCTTGAATTTAAACTTCTTCTTTGAAGTTTTAATTCCCTTGAAGATCAAACCTAACTTCAAGATCCAAACGAAGACTAGAAGATAATCATCATCTTACGGTCCGATGTCCCATACCATCTTTCCTACATCAATTTGAGTATAAAATCTGGTGTCCCATACCACCCTATTTTATACTCACATTGACGTGTGAGTGAATTTTATCCTAAAGTCTACAACATCTCTTGATAGAGAACCTTCTAGCTTTAATTCTTGACAAGAATTTCGCAGTTTCAAGCACTATCTCTATCTTTATATTCTAGGTTTTAATCCCTTGACATGATCGTTTCATGATCTTGTGCTTAACTTTGGGAACTTGAAAACCTTTAATAGAATATCTCCAATGTAAGGAATTGAACTCACAACCTCTTGGTTAGGAATGTGATGGGCTAACCACTTGCCCCAAAAGCCATGGTTGAGGATTACTTCCTAATCCTCTCTTAGGGTGTAGTTCAACCATCTCCTACTAGGATTATGTTACATTCTTCCCCCCTTGAACTCCCTAGGGAATGTACCCTGACCAGCTATGGGACTGGCAGGATGTACCCTGGATGTACCCTGGCAGGATGTACCCTGACCAGCTATGGGACTGGCAGGATGCACCCTCACAGAGTTTCTTGAACACTCAATCAAGTGCCACCCAAGGATTCCCAAGGAATTCACACTTCCAACCTAGCTCATTGGAAAGTTCATTCCGAGAGCTTTCCAACGGTATATTACACGCCTCAATCCGACCTACGGATTGGGAGATACACCCGAATCATTGTAAGGTCCATCATTGAAATCGACGCGCGCCTTCCACAATTCCTACCCTTTCACATGGAGGATGCCCAAGCGCCTTTTTTAGAGGCCATTGGATCATTCCACTTTGCCCAAGCCTACTGCCTAGGCTCTGATACCAATGTAACAAATCAACGATTACGACCACCACATGCTAGAGAGATGACTCTCCTCCCAACCAAATGCCTCTATATATAGCTCTCTCCAGGGGACTGCCTTCTTGGGCAGGTGGATACTAGCCAGCCAAGTGTCAGCCATGTAACTACATGTGCGCCAAGTGTCCCAGTTAACTCGAGTTAACTCAAGTGGATGCTTCTAGAAGGCTCTAGATCTCTTTGGGCAAAATACTCTCCCCATGTACCCCATGGGGGTTGAACCCAAGACCTCCTCCTTCACATCCTTGAGACTTAACCACTAAGCTAAGTGGATCACTTGTTCACAAGAGCACAAGACCTCCTAGTAAGTCTAAACTCGAGATCTTTGGTCATACACACGGATGACCAAACAGTGTCCGATTTCAGATCTGTCTGAACTAGCCAGACCCTTGGATCATAGACTTACTTTATTACAATCTTCTAGTTGTTAGTCAGTCCATATCTCTTTCTTGGATCCTCAATGGTTCTCTGTAGCTCTACTTTATCTTTAGAAATTTGGATATTAAGAAAATAAATAACGAGATCTCGTTTTAATGAATGTCCATCAACCTAAGGCAGTTAGGAAAATCTTCTCATGAAATCATTAAATAATTGACTCAATGATAGTATAGATTAGGGGAATGAATCCACCTTAGAAACCCATCTTGACAATGTTGAATTAAATCTTCAAGTTAAAATATCTTATGTAATTCTCTTTTACAATCGTTCGAGTCCTTGTTTACATGTACATGTATTACATCTATGATAGATCCAAAAATTGCATGTTGAAAGTATTGCATAAGCATATCATCGGGTAAACCCTAAATTTTTTCTTGTCCCTCAAATGTATCCGAATACGCAACAACATTTGTTCCTCTAAATTTATCTTTCTCTTTCATAATTTCTTGCACCACTCTTGTGCCTTGTTTTCCAATCATGAGCCCTTTAAATGAATCCTCTATTTCTCTTCTTTGGTTTTCCCTTGAGTGTAAGACTATATCCAAAGTGATTGGCTTTATTATGTTGGATATGATCTTGTTTATTCATGTGAACTCTAGAGAATGATCTTATCCTAATGAGATCTAAATTTCATTGGTCAAGAACCTTCCTTTTCTAAATAAAAATAGCACGTTGCTTATGGAAATGGAAGACACACATTTTTTATATATCCATCCATGCATTTTTTATATATCCATTCATGCTCTAGAGTAATGCATTCAAATCAAGCATGGATTACTATAGAGCAATACTATGGAGTTATTTTTAGAAATCCAAAATAAGACTTAAATTGTAACTTTATATTCTTACCATGTCACAAGGAGACGTTATACCTACTTAGGTAATCAAGTTAAAGATTTTTGTTACCCAAGTAGCTCTTATGAAATGTCCCATTGAAAATGAAGAACAAGTAGCCGTTCTAGTCAAAGCCATTCTCAATGATAAATTTGGACAAATTGGAATTCCTCTTAAGGAAAATGACCCTATCCCTAGACTAGAGGATGTGATTAACTCTCTACAAAAGCATGAAAATAAATTGAAAATGCATGATGAACTCACAACAAATGCCTTGGTTGTAAGAGCTACAAAATTCATTCATTTTAATTGTACAAATCATCTATCAAAGGATTTTTTTCTAGATAACCCTAGAAAAATATGTGGTAAAACCAATCATGCTACAAAGCATTGTCGATTAGACAAAAACAACAACAATGACAACAACAAAGGAGCTTTTAACAAAAGGCCAAGCAATTTTAACATAGCAAAAGAAACAAATGAGGAAAAAGATAAAGTCAATCTCACCTATGATGATGTATTGTAAAACACCCCCTTTGTACCATACTCCTTGTATAGAGAAGGATTTGTTCCACCCATGAGTTTGTTGAAGGAAGGATATATACATTGTACCAACTTGTTTCTACATGGGTAGTCTAGCTATGAGGAAACAATAATTCCCAAAGAGCTTCTTGTACAATCAAGCACAAAGGATGGAGGGGATTGTCAGATATGGGCCTATTTATTAATGATAATTTTATCTTTTAAAGTGAATGATCATATCATTATGGGATCTAATTTCTTTGATCAAGAGACCTTCCTTTTCATTATAAAAATAGCACTCCGCTTATGGCAATGACATGCACACATTTTTTGCATATCCATGTGTAAATTTTGGAAGAAAGAGAGAGATAGAGAGAGAGAGACATTTTTTATCTCCTTATCTATTTTTTTCTTTTTTCTCTCCCTCCTCTACACCTTTTTTATTGGTGATGGAGACTCTTTGTATAGTGACTTTGCATCTTTGTGTTGATATAGCTATATGTGTCATAGCCAACACTCCTTCATAAAATGTCTCTTAACACATAATAAAGCTGACATAAGAGCCCACTTGTTCTCTCAGCCTAGGAAGAAGATGAAGATTGCTTTACTAATGCCTTTGACTCTCAGTGACTCACGCAGGTGTAGTCTAGACTCTTGCTTCTCAATCGAAGGTTTTGGATCTAGAGTTTTGCACCACTCGCTAGGATTTTAATCTTTTGGAATTATCTCACGCTCTTATCACTTATAATCACTGATCTACGTTGGAGTTTTAGTCTTCTGGATTTCATCCTAGGTTTTGGATCAACAACATTGAATCTCACTATAGGTTTACGTCAAGATCATAGAATCTCACTCTAAAGTTTTAAGTCAAGAGTTGGAATCTGATTTTAGGGATTGAAACCTAGAGTTTTAAAATCACGCTATAGTTTAGAAAAAGCTAAATTAACTTAGGTTGTATTTGAGACTTTCTCTTGCTTTCTTCCTTTCCTCTCCTCTTTTTCTCTTAATGATTTCTTAGTTTAAATTTCTACTATGTTTGGCTCTTTAACATCCCTTTTTTATTTCTTTTCGTTTCCCCTTTCCTAATTTATTTTATTTTTTTTAGTGCTTGTTAAGTATCACTTAAGTGGATTTTTTATTTTTAGTTTTTTGTTCTTGATACGCATGCATTTATAACTCTTTTATTGTTGTCAACAATAGCTTTATATCAACCTGCTCTCTCTCTCTCTCTCTCTCTCTCTCTCTCTCTCTCACAGGCACACACACACACACGCACACAAACAACATGCATAACTCATAGTTACATATATGCATAAACATTTTAGTTTGTTTTTGTTTTGTCCTTTTTGTGTTATTTTTAGTTTTACAATTTAAATACATTCAGTTTAGTATATTAATTAGGTTTTGATCTACATTCATCTATATTAGCTCACATACACTCCCACAGCCACATACATATGTAAAACACATACTTTCACATGAGCAAACGCATCCATGCATAAATAGATATGTTTACGCATACAGACACAAACAAACATAGGCTTACATTGAGACACATAAATGCACAGAAACCCACATACATTCACATCAACACATACACCAATGGACACACAACCCACATACACATACAAAAAAAGCACATACGCTTAATGCACACATATACTCACATACACACGTATATATGGGTCTTCACATACATAGATTCACATATAATCCCACAAAAATATACATATACACACACAGCCGCACACATCCATATACACTTACAACACAAACACACACATGAGCACATAGGGTTTCACACACAAAAGAGAGACACATGAAAGCACAAATAGGCACACACATGTATACACGAACAAATACTCATGGATACATAGGGTAATTAATCTTAATATAAAGATACAAGAAAGTCACAATTAGTCACACATATCCACACACAAACATACGACACACAACCGTGCATCTACATGTGAGCACACATCAACAGATATCATGTACACGCAGGTAGCCAGCTAAGGTGTTCTTGTTTTTTCCTTCCTACAGGTACAAAGAAAGAATCATCATCAGTGAAATCAATGCAAATCTTTAAAATATATATATATATATATATATATATATATATATATATATATATATATACACACACACACAACTACATACATACCATTCCGTCGCTGTAATTATGGGGCAGTTTCTGTGCTTCACTTGTTTGAGATCCACTAACAATAAAGTGCATAATACATGGAAAAGGCCATCTGAAGGCAATTAATTCAGCATTTTAACTAGCTGGACAATTAATTATAAAAATCTAAATGCCACCAAATATAGCATCTGGAGGATCAAGGATTCAAAAAAAGGCAATCGGATGTTGAATATGACTTTTTGAGTTTGACAATCAATAAATATAAATTGCTATTATGTTGAAATACAAGACGAAAATGACATCAAACTTTATCATTTCAACGTCCTATACATGAATACCATATTGAGAAGCCAAATGTGAGCGCGCACAAATATATCATTGACAAGATAAATTTAGAGTCCAAACATTAGCAAAACTTGTAATTCTTATTATTTACTAGATGAAATTGGTCAAATCAAAAGCTTTTCCAGTTCGTAAAAGTTACTGTGTAATGCATCATTTTAAGATGCAATGAACACATACAAGTCAAGCTTAATAGGAAAATTATAATATGAGAACCTAGATTGTTGGATTCACAAGAACTCTAAAGCACCTCTTAATACGTCTATCAACCTGACCAAAGAATGAAAATTTTCCTAGTGAATACATCTTTACATTACTGAAACATTTACTTCTTTCTTTAGAGTTTCGAATGACTCGCCTTGTAAAAGGATTATATGCCGAGCTTTTACAGAGAGATCCACATGAAAGTAAATTATACATTCTGACTTGTGAGCAATTAACATGAGCAATCAACATTCATGTTGTTAGCAGAAGCATTACTGTAAACGCATAGGCACCTATTAAAAGAAGTTCGGATATGTCTATATTTATATACTATAGGGCATACAATTTATTCTCATGATGGTGATCCACCTCCAGACATATTCATAGGTTAACCATATTCCTAAAAAACGGTAGGAATGAAGTCCCGAAAAGACACAGAGGGACCATGTCAAATTATTTTTCGAGCTCTCATTAGGCACTGGCAGAGAGACTTTTTAAGGCAACTTGGCAATCGTTCTTCAAATAGGGAGTGAGGTCGCCACCCACACCACCAATTACAATATTAGTGGCCTTCATGTGAAATAAACGCCTTGCTCGTATGGCAAAGCTTGGCTTGGGATGCACAACGCCAATCTTATGGTAAATATTTTTACCGATTGGGATGCAAGCCATGAGTATGCATGTGCAACCCTTCTTGTGCGGATCCTGGTGAGAGTCGCCCAAGTACACGAGGGTTATGTCACATATGTCCATGTGTTTGTGATTAGTAGGATAGCTCTTAAGCTTATGGATATTAGGAGCGGCAACCATCATCCCTCCATACCAGGAACGTTCACTTTCATTAGCATAGTATGCGTGTATGGGCAAGTTGTCATCCAAGTCGGTGTCATGGCTCAGAGTTATCATCATTGGCCCCACCGTAATGTAATAACTTGTCCCAGACACATCATTGGACCTCACTAGCTTCGCTGTTGCTGTTTGCGCCTTTAGGTGAAGGCTACCATCATCTCCCACATTGACCACCTCTGCCTCGTAATGTTTCAAGATCACATAGTCTATGAAGTATCTGCAAAATCATCATCAGAATTGTTAATGTCAATATGTAATGCAGATAAGAAAAGTTCTGAATGTCAATATGTAATGCAAGTGTCACTAATATTAAGCTGTTCTAACCTATCCCACGAGACGCCCAATACCCGAGAGTATATATGCAGAGACAAATAGGGAGACAGATACATATATAGATGTACATTCATAGATACAAGGTCGATGTATAGATGCATTCACACATACATAGGCACAAATGTCCGTACATTGATACGTAAATATATGCATTCATTCTTTGATTTATACGTACATACGTACGTACACACAAACATACACATATTCATACATGTATACATAATTATGTATATACACACAACGTACATACATACATAGAGATATGCATACATACATACTGGAATGCATATGTACATGGATATACAATGCATGCAGAATACATGCATGAATACATACATATACCTACATAGGTATGTATACAAGATACATATTATGTAGATAGATACGTTTACAGATGGATATTCGCACAAACATAGGTAAATGTTTGATAGATTGGCTGATAGACGGATAGATAAATATGAAGATACTCCAAGAAGGAGACAGGGGAAAAGAGAGGGCGAGAGAAAGAGAGAAAGAGGGTTGTGTGTATTAGAGCATGTAATACTGTGTGCGACGAAAGCAACGATGAATACAGAGGTTGCGGTTAGTAGGGTAGGAATCATCAATACACCAAACCATCCGATGTAAAAACGGTTTTCAGTGCTCTGCTATCTACTGAGATCACTTTTACCACATTCCATTACTAAAGCTTACCTCCGAAATTGTGCTCGGCTATCATCGGGATCAGGTGTGAGATCAGGTGCCCAAGAAATTCCATTCACCTCATAGCCTTCATACTCTGAAGCACATAGATTGAGAAGAAGCTCGTCGATTGATCCTTTCTCCGCAAATAGTAGCTTGGCTAGTGATACAACTTGAGCACTAAGTCCTCGGTTTTTCTCAAGCTGGTGGACTTCCTTGAAGCCCATCATCCCAAGAATCCCTAGCACCCTATCCTCCTCGGATGAAGCATTCCTTACCCTCACTTGCTTCACAATTGTTTCCATTATGATCTCTTGATTTCCTGAGGCAATCTCCCCAAATTGCTCATAGAAGTCCTCAAAGAGCTTCGGAGACAGATCCTCTAATCCATGTACACGCACACCTAAGTAAGTGCCCATCATCTCGAAGTACGCTCTAGCCCCCAAAGCATACAAATTGGATGAAGATGCTATTTTCCTCCTTGATCTATCTCCTCCCCCCTTGCTGGAGAGCTTCTCACCCACCTCCTTCTCATATGTATCGTTATCATCCCAGTCAATCCAAACATTGTCGTGAGCGTGATTAACATTCTCACTCTTGATGTACTCGATAATCTGTTCATCAAACTTCTCCACCAAGAAATACACATTTTGGGGAAGCACAGACTCTTGCAGAGTCCATACGCGAGAGAACCATCGGGGTATGTTAGACTGGGTGTCAAGGACCTTGTAGCCGTTCTCGGTGCCAATGCCATGTGGGAGGACATAGCACCCCAAGCTGAGGCCGTAGAATCCACCCATGTTCACCATCTCTGTTGCCGTCTCTATGGCATCATACTGGTTTGTAGAGATGATGTCTAGCCATATCAACTTTACACCGTCGCTCTGAAGGATGATGAAGAAATCAATAAGGGCATTATAGTAGGACAGGCCCTTAAAGAGGGAGGGGTCGTTGAAGGCTTTCGTGTAGATGTGGCCATCTGGGTCCATCTCCCGCGTCCACCCCATGGCCTTCAAAATCTCACCGCATCTGTTCTTCATGCTATTTGCCACAGTGCGCCATGTATGGGAAATGATATGGAAGTTCCAGTCCGTTGCTTCTACGAAAAACAGTGCCCCGCCGCTCGATATGGTGGCATCTAGATCCACCAATCTCTTTGGTAGCCCGTCCTTGTTGAATGAGAGCTCAGACTTGAGCACCATTGTCGCCCCAAGTTATCGCAACTATTAACCGACTGCAAACAAAGTAGAAAATAATATGAGACCCTTAAGCTGAATTAAGGAGAGAAACAGGCAAGTTAATGCAGCTGGAGAGAGAGAGAGAGAGAGAGAGAGAGAGAGAGAGAGAGAGAGACAGACAGAGAGAGCACCTTTCGTTTCGGTGTTACCAGGCGGAGGCTGGCGCCGATCCACACAGAAAGGCGGAAATAAGAAGCTCAGGATGAGGAGATAAGGACTCCACAGATTTATACACAGTGGAGCGGATGGGACAAGATGTTCCATCACTATAGCGAAGCGCGAGTGGTGAATCGTGATCCTTGTGAACTTGTTGTGGTCCGACCACCCGACTGATTGTTTGGGCAAAAAATACTGAGTGTAAAAGTGACTCGTACCGGGCTCCAGCCCTGTCCTCAGACTTTAGAGTCTTGACTCCAGAGTAAGAATGACGCATGATGCGCTATGGCGGGACCAATCTTCCGACAGAAGGAGAGATTGCAATTTGCAGGGAGACTCGAGACTAGACTATGGCATTTGATTTACTGAGTCGAGAATCGAGACAACAGAGGTCATCAGTGATCAAGGTCATCAGTGATCGAGATTCGAGACTCGACTATGGCATTTGATTTATTGAGTCGAGACAACAGAGGTCATCAGCGATCACTGATCTGTCGATCTATAAGCTAGTAATCAGTGCAAGAAGGAACGTCATGAAGAGATGGTTATCTCTTCTCTTTCATGCCACCTTGTGCGCTCTTTGCTTTTGTATTCAGACCCTCATAAGGTCTAGCCTCTAGGTGGTTTGCTTTGTTGCATCGACTTCTGGGCAACTATATCGTGCATGTCGTTAGATGGCAATGTCATGAAGATCCGGAGTTGGAATTGATACCCCAACTCGGCATCTTCAGAAAACTTATCAATGGGTCAATCCTAAAATCTTTAAAGCAAAAGCAATATCAAAACTTATTTTTGAACAAAAAGTACTCCAAATATTGTCGAAAAACATGTTCGGGTATGCAAATGAACTTGTAAGCATATGAGAATCTCAAATTAAGTTCAAACTATAGACGTTTCCATTAAACAAATACTTGCAAGTAAGCTCTATATAAAAATTATATAAATTTAGATAACCCTCCAAGAAACAATTGTCCTCTTTAACATTTTCAAATTCAATCATCATTTCATATAACCATTTACATGCAATGCACTTACACATAATGTCGGAAATACTAATAATATACTGTCGGAAATACTAATAATTCAACTCATGCACAGATTAACCTCATTTTGCTCGATTTTATCTTTTCATTGGAAGTGAT
This sequence comes from Ceratopteris richardii, assembly GCA_020310875.1. NCBI lineage: Eukaryota > Viridiplantae > Streptophyta > Polypodiopsida > Polypodiales > Pteridaceae > Ceratopteris > Ceratopteris richardii. Next base: position 126,092,912 of record CM035422.1, on the reverse strand, counting down.
TTCAAGACCGAATCCAATATTTTATATCTTTTCTTCAAGCAACAAAGTTGAATTTCTTCATTTGCTCATCAAATTTCTTGACCATTACTATATTGCATGATAGTTTATAATCTCTACGTTTTTGGAGTGGAAAAAATTATAAACTTCTGTTCATAATTTTCCTTACCATTTGCAATATTTTTGTTTATAGAAGAAAGTCTTGAACCCTATTCAAGACATAGGATCAAGAGGAATGCAAAGTAGGAAGTAGGATCTAAACTAGACATGCTAATCATCAAGAAAATACTCCTTTTTATACAAAACAAATCCGTCTTTCTACTTTGAACTTTAAGTTCAAATTGTTCTATCATGCCTTGTCTTCATTCATAACAATTTCAAAAAATATCTCAACTAAATTCATTGTGACTCAAGTCAATAGTTTTCACTTTCAAACTTCAAGTCATCATTTTCTAGTTTATTGAATTAAAACCAATGCAAATCATGAAATTCAATGAAAAGGAAATAGATCAAAAGCAAAAATGAAAATTAAAAATCATCTGATCATACTCGTTCATCTTGAATCAACACTTTATCCATCTACTATTTTTTATCATTCGTTCTTTCGAATACATTGAATCCATTTCTTCCAAATTCATATTTGTTTCAAAGGCTTAGAATTCTTGATAGAAGTTTATTTATTTTTTCTCAATTTTTCTTATAATATCTTCGAGCATTTTCTTTTCTTTTTTTTTTTTTACTTTTCTTTTCATTGCTTCATTTTCTTCTACCGTTACATTCTTGTTCTTTATTCTCATGTTCAATTTGGCCATTTTCTTCATTGTTATTTTCATGATTAACTTGAGCCCTCAAACTCTTAACTTTACTCGATCAAATAATTGGTCATTATCTAGGCGCTTTTGTTAAAACGATAGATACAATGCTTTCTCCTTCTTAGTTTTCACTTGAAATGCCTTCTCATATTCTTTTCCATCTTGTTTCAATATTCTTCAAAATTTTCTCAACTTTTTAGTTTTCCAATTTTAGTTGTTTGTCTTTCTTCTCTTCTATATTTTTTCTTTATTTTCAATAGGAACCCCATTCTCTTGATCATTATATTTCTCTTTGTTCTCCAATGTTGCCTAAATCTTTTATAGAATCATATCTTTGATCTACATTGAACAAAATATTGCTTTATTAAACCTCTCAATAAATTCAAGTGCAACGGTATATGATCATGATAGTTGTTGAAAGCCAAGTTCCAACCATAGGAGCATATGCACATCATCTTGTGTGGCCACTTTGAGCATCATCAAGCACGGAGTCAAGCACAAGAACTAGTATATGAAATATGAATTTGAATCCCCCTCATATCTCTCAATCAATCACCAACCACACTTGAGTGCGATAAATCCTATTTTCTTGAAAAAGAGCATCCTAGGGATCCTTTTCCAAGTCATATATACATCATGTACATCGAATTTGTGAAATCTTATGTATACTAATACTCCAATATATTACGCTATTAGTTCCCTTGTTGAGAGAGCCCGTTGCATTTTGAGTATTTTCTTCTTACTTTAGCTAGCATAGCTCACACTCTCTTTTGACAGTCAAGGAGCTAGATATCTTTGATATGTCGGGTCACTTTTTTCTCTCTTTAGGATGTTTTTCTTCACTCGGGTTCTAACAGCGAGTCGTAACAAACGAGAACTATGTCATAAAAAGAGAACACTCTCTTCAAAAATCAAGCAAATGGCAGCTTATGTTTGAGATTCCAATATACCAGTATACATATATTACAAAAATGAAGTGAAAACATGTGATTTTTTGACATTTTTTGTCATTTTCTCATAAAAAAAGAGCTCAAAATGTATAAATATCACTATATAAGACATTGACATGTCCGAAATCTATATGAGAAGACATTGACATGTCCAAAATCTATATGATAAGACATTGACATGTCTAAAATCTATATATAGAATGTAAAACTGAATAATTCTTATACAAAAATAACATTTTAGACATATTTTCAATGGGTGGATATCTGATTATTATTCAAAATTGCTACAAAACATGGTTTCATTAACCAAACTACTTCGAGGCATTTACATAAGCACTGAAAATGTTAGAGAGTTTCAATGCAACTCACAACTATGTCGATCTATGTCTACACCCTCATCATCTGATGCACTTGATTCAGTCTCATACTGTTGAGAGCTCTCATCTTCTTCTTCTATATCCACAAGAGCTCTATCTTCATCCACGTACATACCAAATTCTGTAGGATCATGCACAAATCTTCTTGTTTGCCTATGATTTCTTGTACCACATACATCTGGAAGCTTTTGTTTTATCATATTGATGGTTGCTTTCCTCAAGTGACCTGTTTTTGTCAAGGAAAAATCATAAACAAGAATATCTACATCATCCATTTTAAGAGTGGATGTGCTTCGAATATTCTTTTTCTTTTTTGAACATGTTCGTTTAGTATCACACACCATTTCTAAGTTATATTTACCTGTGAATGCATTACTACTTTTAGTGTAATACCAATGCACCATCAAAGCCTCTATTCTTCTCTGATCAATATCTTTAGTTATCTCTAAAACCTTTGCAATCCAAAATGGTCTCGTAGCCTCATCACCATTAGCAAGTACTGCAATAAGTGTTCCAACATTTATCTCTATTAAATTTCCTTGCCATCTTGCTTCTGCCTATTTTGTCATCCTTGGGCCTACATAAATATTTCTTTCTGGTGGATGTATAAAACTTTGAAGTGCATCTGCATTACATGCTTGGGCCACATTCACAGATCTTTGTGTACAAAAATCCCATGTGAATGGAACATCAACTGGCCAATGACTTGCAATTGTATACTGTATAATCTCTTCTTGATGATTAAAAAAGTCCTCCCACCAAGATACATCTTGATCTCCAGCATATTTTTTTGCACGCTCAATATGTCTCTTTTTTTCAATGAGTGCATGCATCCAGCTTTTACTTTGATCAACCACATCTTCCTGTATTGTTTTTATCTTCATATGGTGATTGTTCTGCACCATACACTGTAGACAAATTAGGTACCTTCAATAAGAATTTGCATCCCTCTTTAGGCTCTCACCCAGGAGAAGATGAATACTGCTTTGCAAATAAAAGGGTTATTTCATCAACCCTCCTCATCAAGAATACATGGTTGAAACTAATATTGTGCAATGGAGCCAAAACCTTAGCACTGTTATCAAGGCCCATTGAGCAAAATGGCTTAAAGTTATAAATATGTGTGAGGTGTTGAACTTCTGGTTTTGGAGTATATGCTTCTAAAATCAGCTCAGATAAAATCGGAAGAGTAAAAGCATTGTTACGTGCCAACTTCTTAGAGAAAGTACTGAACATTTGATCAATGTGATCATGAGTGTGGCCAACCAGAAGGAAATTTACCTTAACCTTCTGAAATACCTGTTTTTCAACAAGCATGCTTAAATATCTAAAGACTGTAGAATTTTTATTCTCTCTTGCAGTATTATCAAGTTGCAAATATAGAGTTGGTGGCAAAAGACCCTTCCATGATTGCAAAACACGATGAATGACAGTAACTGTAAGGTTTGGATCATTATGCACATTCGGATATGTGAAGAAAACCTTGGACATTACAGTTCCATTGTATACCAAAGCACCAACCAAATGCATTTGCACAAGGACTTCATCTCCAATGTCCTTAGGGATGCAATAAAAATGTGGCAACAATTTTTTTTTTTATCCATACCATCGATCAACAAACACATATAACGCTCCGGATTTCTGAGTGCTTTACTTCGATGATGAATTGCTTACTTTCTCTCTAAAGCTTGACTCTCACGATGGTTGTTAAGAAGGGTTTTAAAATTATCCTTTTCCTATGGTGTTGTAGCCGCCTTTGCCATGTTTTTCAAAGTGGGGCAAACTGAACATTCACCCATTCTAACTTTCCGAGGAATAGACACATTGTTAAACTCTTCCTTCCATAATCGAGTAAAGTGACGATACAACACATACTTCTCATTTCTATTTTCCATGTCTTCTCTATATATTTGAAATACCTCTCGACGAGTAAAGTTATCTGACAAGTGCAACCTTCTAGTTGTAGGCATAACCTCACAATGCAAGCTAAAATAGTTCATCATCCAATTCATTGCATGACGTCCAAAAAATCCTTTGGTCCCAACATGAAACGTATCCAAAATGAGATCCCCATTCATAAGCCCCTGTTGAACCCTATGTATTCTAAAATTTCCCACACCCATTGCAATTTTAAATGCAGCCCTACAACATCGCATCCCTTGACTAAAGAAATATTCAAAAGCAACACGTGTTACTGACATGTTATCCTCAATCATTTGCATGCGAGAAACAAGGTATATATCGTGCCTTTCACTATCTAAATGGAGGAATTTCTCTCTTAGGTGCTTTAGTTTCTTCATTCCTAAATTGTACAAACATTTCAAACCACAACAATGCTTCACAATATCCAATGCAATTTGTCTATCTGAAGTAAGAAATTTAAATCTTTCTTGACTTACTTCACGAGGCCTTCTTTTAAAACATAGATTGAGCTTGCTTTGCTTTTTCGTTGCTCCACATGCACTTGAGTCAGAAGGGAGATCAATGGTTGGATCAGATGGGAGATCAAGAGGTGCATTTGGTTGAGCAGCATTGCACTGTGAATTGGATAACTTAAATGACTCAACACAAAACATAGAATCATCAGCACGTTCTAAACCATAGGGATCATCACTTATGTGGAAAGGGTCAACTGAGAACAATGAATCTGAAACTGTATCAATATGAGCAGAGGAAGCTGATGCCCAAGCATCCACTGAAAAGATTGAGCTCATCTTCACTCAGTTCAAAGAAGACTGAAGATGAATGACCTTTTTAAATAAGTAGAAATCCGAGATCAAGTGAAGATGTCACATCAAATGTCACATTAAATGTCACATCAAGTAGATATGAAATCAAAAGTTCATTAAAGTACATTAAAGTGCATTAAACATCAAATTACATTAAAGCCTAAAATTAAAGTACTTAATTACTCAGATATACACTAATAAGGGAACCAAAGATTTGATTGACTTTTGAAAGATGAGATACACAGTTGATTTCTAACTAGATATGAGTCATTGAGTCTTAGCATTATGAGTGAATCAAAATATATCCAAGTTGAGTTCCAACTGGATTAGATATTAAAATTGTTTGGAGTAGTGCCATTGAAGACTTTACAAGAAGAAATTTTACCTTTGGTTAAGATTTCAAGGATTAGGTTTTATTGTGGTCTTGGATAGATCTCAAAGAGGTATACGAAAGTATATTCAGAAAGAATTATGTAAAAAAGAGGTACACGGAAAAGTATATGTAAGAATTATGTGTAAAAGCTACGATTTTCAAATGATTTTTGAATCTATGAAAGATTTTCAAATGAATTTTGAATCTACGATTTTCCTGAACGTTGGATGCTATGAATAACTTCATTTAATTTTCTCTTTTCTGCAAAGACAATGAGTGAGGTTTGTTAATCAAGATGTTTGAACCCCAAAGTTCTTTGTTGAACGTTTATTCATACATTGATTTTCCTTTTCAACAATGTGTTACAAGATAAATGTGAATATGAATTGAAGTGAGAAGGATAACACTATAAAGATGTCATTAATCTCCCATATTCAACACAACTTAGACTTGATTTTTTCCCAAGCAAGAGATTCTAAGAAACAACTTATACATGAGATTAGACTTCCTCATGTACATACCATACTCTTGCCATTGAAGTGTAAATTACATGCAAATGTATATAAATAGTTGCAAGGTTCTATAAATATTTCACTAAAGTCGAGGTGAAACAGCCTATTTGTGTGAGTGGTATTTCCTTGTTAGATAAGTTGACAGATATAGTTAGCAACTGGATTCATTCAGTTAGATCTAGTTAGTCTCTGGTTCAAGTTACCCAATTGCCTATAAATAGCAGAGGAGGAGATCATTCTCATTTTCAAAATCCACGAGCAAGAGAGAGCAACAGAGCACAGACCGCCATGGAGCACAGAGCTCAGCAACCCAGCAAGGCAACTCTCATGGAGAAGAAGAATGTTGGCAAGAGTACCAAGAGGTAGACAAAATCATACCACAAAAAAAGATTCCTAAAAGATTCCTTTTGTATGTTTGAGTAAATAGTATGCTTTCTAGGTTTTTATTTTTCTTAGCTCATAAAATATAGATCCAATGAGGGTACAACTCAATGCCAGGCATCCACTTAATGGTGTAAGTCGATGCCCGGCATCGACTTTTAGGTGCAAGTCGATGCTGCGCATCAACTTTGGGGTCCAACTCGATGCCTGGCATCGACTTGCAGCCTCAAGTCGATGCTGCGCATCGACTTTGGGGTCCAACTCGATGCCTGGCATCGACTTGCAGCCTCAAGTCGATGCCATGCATCGACTTTCACTTGAATTTGATGCCTGGCATCGAATTGCATCCTGAAGTTGATGCCTGGCATTGACCTGGAAGGTCGATACCTGACATCCAATGTGGCCTGAAAGTCGATGCCAGGCATCGACTTTAGGGTGCAAAGTCGATGCCAGGCATCGACTTTTAGGTGCAAGTCAATGCCAGGCATCGACTTTGTGTGCAAGTCGATGCCAGGCATCGACTTGAGGGTGCAATCTGATGTCAGGCATCGACTTGAGGGTCCAAGTCGATGCCAGGCATCGACTTGAGGGTGCAAGTCGATGCGAGGCATCAACTTACACCCTCAAGTCGATGCCTGGCATCGACTTGGACCCTCAAGTCGATGCCTGGCATCGACTTGGACCCTCAAGTCGATGCCTGGCATCGACTTGCACACAAAGTCGATGCCTGGCATCGACTTGCACCTAAAAGTCGATGCCTAGCATCAACTTGGACCCTCGAGAAACACATTAACGTATGAGCTCATATTTCCAAGCCCTTTCAGAGATGCTGAGTCCAAAACTGAGAGGCCCTTCAAGAAGCTGAAAGTGACAATGAGCTCTGTGGATCAGCAACGTGATAGAGGCATTGGTCACCAAGCAAAACCAAAGAAAAACATTGCATCCTTATCCTCTCAGAAGGCCAGCAATCCGGTTGGAATGTCCTCTGGTGGACAGAGTAGCATCAAAATTCCTGAGGATGATGCAACTAGGAAGGAAAGGTCGAGGGACAAAGAGGTCTTAAGGACAGATCGTCCACTCCGGGACATGACAAACCTGGAGTGGTGCCTTCAGTATGCGGAAGAAAAGAATGCAGTGCTACTTGTGTTCGCAGGGGCGTATGGGAGAGGAAAGATCACGACAACACAGGGTTTTTAGTATGGCCTTTGTTCAAACTGGATTATGAAGATGAGGATTCTGATAACCTCCTTGTCCTGGTAGAGACATCGAAAGGTTTAAGAAATGTTATGTGCAAGATGGATTTCTTGTGCCCAGAGTGTTGTGTTCCAGAGAGGCTTGCAGAGATATGTTGGGACTCAGATAATCTTATCAAGGACTTGATGCCATGGATCCAGGGCAACATCATGCCAACACAACAAAAGATGACAACCCTTGTAAAGGCAAGGGGTAAGCAGTGCGTGCAGAAAAAGTTCCTGAAGAAAAAGAAGAGAATTGTTGATGAGGAGTCTTCTGACTCAAGCTCTAGCTCTGAGGATATAATAGTTGCACCTGGTGGAGAGCTTGCCTTGGGTGTTCTTGGTACTGAGCAGAACAAGATGAGGGAGGACATAGCTAGAAGAAAAGTTGTGAAGAAGGGGCAATTGTTCCACCTGCCAATCAATATCATCCATAGGCCACCAATAGATCCAGTCACAGGGAGGAGGCCCCTTGAGATCAGGGAGCCACACAATTTGCACCTGCAGAATCTTAAGAAGTGTTGGTGCATTTTACCCAAGCCTACATGCTTGATATGCTTGATATTATCCTCATTTGTAAGTCACATGAGTAGTCATGTGAACACCTCTTGTAAAAGAGTACATTTTATCTCTTGTAAATGGAAAAAGAAAAAAGGAAAAGGATGGCTTACCTCATCCATGATGTAAAAGCAAATTCGTGGCTCTAACTACCTAAAACCACAAAATTTAGAGCTGAGGGAATCTCTCCTAACTTTGGGGATCACTTTTAGGTGGAGCCATTCGAATTCGAATTCAAAACTCCCTCCAAGAATAGCTATAAAAAGAGCAAGAAGGAAGAGGCGATTAGCAAGCCTTGTACGTGACCACTTCATGTCATTTTGTAGAGATTGAAGAGCTTAATCCATATCTCTATCATTCTACTCCCATTGTGAAAAGATTCATTGCCAATGTGGTTTTAATCATATGTGAATCTATACATTTATCATCATCTACTTCTCTGTTTTGTTCTCTGCTATACTCACTTAGAGCAGGCTTCAGAAGGTCATATCTCGAGTTCTACTGATCGTTTTTCAGTGCTTGAACATGCGTTGGATAGCTCTTACTTTCTAGTTTGTGCATAGTAATTTTCAAGGTCATTGAATTTATACTTTTGGAGATATCTGCATTTTACTGCTCACTGGTCTATCTCTGTAGAGCCCCGAGAATGGTGGGCATGTTCCAGAAATTGATAAATCTTGTTCTCAGTGCTCAGTCCATCATTTGAAGTTTTTTAACTTGGATTGGGAAGCTTGCTAATTCTATTTGCTATGCCCAAAAGGAATGTTTCTAATTCCTACCAGGTTGAGAGCACTGTTCATTTTTTCCAACAGGTGTATGTCCAAAAATAGCAAGTTTTGGGAGCTAGTTATTTCGCAACTTGTCTGTCTTGACTTAAACTTTTGGGATACATGTTCCAAAGTACTTGGCTGATATTTTGTTGGATTTAGGAAGCTCAAAGGATCTACTAATCAACTCTGAAGTTTCAGTTGGTTGGTGTGAAGCTGGTTGTAGCAGCACCTACTCATCTTTGGATTGCATCCACCATCTCTCTTCACAGTGGTATCAGAGCATAGTCAAGCAACATGGGAGATGGATTTCCATCAACAATTGACAAATTGGATCGAAACAACTACCCGGCATGGTCTCTAAGGATGGAGGCTTACCTTCAAGGGAGGAATCTATATGGATTCATATCCGGAGATGAAGCAATGCTAACCATGAGGAACAAAGGGCTACCATCACATGAAGAAGTGGAAGCACTTTCAAATTGGTGTTCGAAGGATGCACTTGCAAGGTCCTATATTCTAAACTCAATCTCTGATTTTCTTTTACCTCATGTCAAGGGATGCAAGACATCAAGAGAGACCTGGAATGCACTTGCTTCTTTCTTCTCTTCCAACACTCGAGCAAGGAAGAACCAATTGTGGATGGAGTTCACAACAATGAAGAAAAGCCCGAAGCAAAATGTGACTGATTATGTCACAAAGATGAAGGAGATTTCCGACCAACTTGGAAGCATTGAAGAGGTAATTGAAGAGGAGAAAATCATAAGACAAATCATGAATGGAATCAAAGCAGACGACAAGTGGGAGTCATTCACAACAGCCATGGATTTATACATGGATATGCATGTACCCGACCTCAACACACTCATGGGCCAACTCTTCACTCATGAAGCAAAGATTAGCAAAGGTGGTGAGTCCTCAAGAGGTAATCAAACTTCTGCCTTATATTCTGATAAAGCTAAGGTCAAGGACAAGTCAAAGAATAGGAAGAATGAAGATGAAGGAAGCTCTTTCCAAGCAAACTTTGCAGGTAGAGGAAGAGCTAGAGGAAGAGGCAGAGGTGGAAAGCAAGGCAGGGGGAGATTCCAATCATCTCAACCTTGCAACATATTTGGCTTATCTAACCATACTACTGAAGAATGTTTCAGGAACCTGAGGAACTCAAGAGGAAGAGGATTCAATAGAGGTGGCTATGGATCAAATAGAGGTAGATACAATGGAGGCTACAACAACAACAACCACTACAACAACAATTACAACAACAACAACAACTATCAAAGTGGCCATAGAGGAAGAAGAGATTACAATAACTATGCAGACGACCAAAGTCAAGAAGATTCATTATTGATTATGAATCTATCAGCGAAGAAGGGTAAGGATGATGATCACATATTTTACATTGATTCGGGATGCTCAAACCATGTAGCAGGAAATGTGGCTTTACTTTTTGATTTGGAAGATCCTCATAACAAGCATGAAGTGCAGACAGGAGATGACACAAAGCACTCAGTGGAGAAGATAGGTAATGTGAAGACATCAGATAGGAATATGAACCTCTTAAGCAAAGTCTTGTATGTCCCTACAATTACCAAAAATTTAATAAGTGTTGGACAGATTGTTGAAAAAGGATTGTAGGTTAGATTCAATCGATTTGGAGCATATGTTGAAGACCCAAGGCAAGGCTTTCGAAGGATTGCCAAAGGAGAAAAGACAGGAAGGCTTTTCACTTTTGAAGTGGAAGATACAAAGAACATAGCTTTGTTTAGCTATGGATCTCAAACTCTAACAGAGTTGGAGATATGGCACAAAAGGCTTGCTCACATTGGTGAGAGGACACTCAAACAGATTTGCAGGAACCAAAGTGTACTTGGTTTGCCTAATATCACAAGGCAACACATGATTTATAAGTGTGAAGCTTGTCAACTCGGCAAGGCGCATAGACAACCTTTCAATAAGAAAGGATATATGTATCAAAATCCTTTGGATCTAGTGCACACGGATGTGTGGGGTCCAAGTAAGGAGCCATCTATATCAGGCTCAAGATATTATGTGTCTTTCATAGATGATTGTAGCAGGTGGACCATTCTGTTTTTCATGAAGCACAAGGATGAAGTGTTTAATTGCTTTAAGAAGTATATTGCTCTTGTTGAAAACCAAACAAGTAGGACTTTGAAACGACTCAGATCAGATGGTGGAGGAGAATACTTCTCTTTTGAATTTGATGCCTTCTTGCATGAAAGAGGCATTAAAAGGGAAGTCACTACAAGGTATACACCCGAACTCAATGGTGTAGCAGAGAGGAGGAACAGAGCTATTGTCGAAGCAGCAAGGTCCATGCTCAACGAAAAGGGATTGCCAAACTACCTATGGGTAGAGGCTGTGTCTACAGCCACATATCTCATAAATAGACTTCTATCTAAGTCACTAGATGGAACCACTCCATATGAAGTGTGGAATGGAAGAAGACCTAGTCTAGAGCATTGCAAAATCTTTGGATGCTTAGCCTATGCTCTCATTCCTTCTCAAGTAAGAGGGAAATTGGATCCCAAGGCAGAGAAGTGTGTATTCATTGGTTATGATCAAAACCAAAAAGGATATAGATTGTAGAATCCAACCAATAAAGGATTTTCTGTGAGTAGAGATGTAATTTTTTATGAAAACAAATCATGGTTTGATGATGACAGGAAAGTGAAGCTGCCTTATGACTTGGATGAAGATTTTCCATCATTCAACCAAAGGACCCAAAGCAGATTGAAGAAAATCATTCAGAGATTGACCTAGAAGACTTGGAAAGACTAAAGCTATGGAAGAACAAAGGAAAAGCAAAGATGCAGGATGCTACATATCGACCCGAGAGCTCACATCAACCACTTAGAAGGTCTTCAAGGGAGAAGAAGAAACCAGAGAGGTTTGGTTATGATACTTCTTTGGTCACCAAGCACTCAGTCTACATTGCAAAGGATTCAACCAATGAAGAACCTACCACATTTGAATAAGCACAAAGCAAGAAAGCTTGGAGAGATGCAATGGATGAAGAAATGGAAGCCTTGAAGGAGAATGACACTTGGGAGCTTGTACCTAACAAGCCATCTATGAAGATAATCGGATCTCGATGGATATACAAAATCAAGAGGAATCCAGATGGAAGTATAAATAGACACAAAGCAAGGTTAGTTGCTAAAGGGTTTGCTCAAACCCATGGTATTGATTATGAGGAGACTTTCTCTCCTGTTGCAAAAATGCCTACAATTAGGGTTCTCATTAGTCTTGCTGCATCTAGAAATTGGAATCTTTATCAACTTGATGTAAAGAATGCTTTCTTGAATGGATGGATTTCTGAGGAAGTGTATATGGCACAACCTCCTGGATATGAGGATGCACATCATCCTAACTATGTATGCAAACTAAAGAAAGCTTTGTATGGATTGAAGCAAGCTCCAAGAGCTTGGAATTTCAAATTGGTGACTTATTTGCAGGACCAAGGATTCAAAGCTAGCAAGGCGGATACCTCTTTGTTCATAAAGAGGAATGGATCTGAAGTGATCTATTTATGTGTGTATGTTGATGATATTATTATCACAGGCAATGATCTTGAAGGAATCAAACAGGTAAAGAGTCAAATGAAGGAGGAGTTCAAAATAAGTGACCTCGGACCACTCACTTATTTTCTTGGATTGGAGTTGATCTACACAGATTCAGGTATATACATCACACAAAGGAAGTATGTCCATGACATGCTTGTCAAGTTCAAGATGGAAAATACCAAGTGTGTAGGTACACCTATGGAGCAAAATCATAAGATTAGTGCTTATGAAGGACAACCAATTGAAGACATCACAAGCTATCAAAGCTTGGTTGGAAGTTTGAACTATGCAACACTCACAAGGGTGGATATATGCTATAGTGTTAGCATATTGAGTCAGTTTATGCATAAGCCGAGAAGACCACATATGGAAGCGGCCAAGAGAGTCCTCAAGTACCTAAAGGGGACCATGAATGAAGGTTTTTTCTATTCATATACTTCAGATATTGAGCTAAAGGTCTACTCAGATGCAGATTGGGCCGGATCTAAAGATGATAGAAGAAGCACATCAGGGTATATATCATTTGCAGGTTCAAAAATCATTTCTTGGTCATCAAAGAAGCAACCAACTGTGGCATTATCTTCTACTGAAGCAGAATATAGAGGTTTGGCTAATGCAACTCAGGAAATCATGTGGTTAAAGTCTTTGTACACAGATCTTGGACTTCATTCTTCAACACCTCACATTTTTGGTGACAACACAAGCTCACTACATCTAGCAGCTAATCCGGTATACCATGCTAGAACCAAGCATATTGAAGTCCACTACCATTATGTAAGGGAGAAGCTAATGAGCAAGGATATTCAACTATCCTATGTCTCTACAGATATGCAATGTGCCGACATGTTGACTAAAGCTCTTGATGGTACAAAATTAAGTAGATTCAAGTTGATGATTGGCTTGCAGGAAATCAAGGACAATTGAAGACTTATTTGGAGGCCAAGCATGTTAGGCTTGAGGGGGAGCTGTTGGTGCATTTTACCCAAGCCTACATGCTTGATATGCTTGATATTATCCTCATTTGTAAGTCACATGAGTAGTCATGTGAACACCTCTTGTAAAAGAGTACATTTTATCTCTTGTAAATGGAAAAAGAAAAAAGGAAAAGGATGGCTTACCTCATCCATGATGTAAAAGCAAATTCGTGGCTCTAACTACCTAAAACCACGAAATTTAGAGCTGAAGGAATCTCTCCTAACTTTGGGGATCACTTTTAGGTGGAGCCATTTGAATTCGAATTCAAGACTCCCTCCAAGAATAGCTATAAAAAGAGCAAGAAGGAAGAGGCGATTAGCAAGCCTTGTATGTGACCACTTCATGTCATTTTGTAGAGATTGAAGAGATTAATCCATATCTCTATCATTCTACTCCCATTGTGCAAAGATTCA